>PVIW01000161.1:218006-385953 GCA_004026585.1 Noctilio leporinus
ATGGAACTGCCTTTTGATCCAGCAATTCCACTACTTGGACTATACCCAAAGAATCCTGAAACACCAATTCATAAGAACCTATGCACACCTATGTTCATAGCGGCACTATTTACAATAGCCAAGTGCTGGAAACAGCCTAAGTGCCCATCAATGGATGATTGGATCAAAAAACTTTGGTACATTTACACAATGGAATTCTCTATAGCAGAAAGAAAGAAGGAACCTGTACCCTTTGCAACAACATGGATGGAACTGGAGAGTATTATGCTTAGTGAAATAAGCCAGTCAGTGAAGGACAAATATCATATGATCTCACCCATTACGGGACAATGATGAGCAAAACTAACAACAAGCAAAACAGAACCAAGTATATGAATACAAGGAATAGGCCTTCAGTGGTCAGGGGAACGGGGTTGGGGGGATGGGGAGGTAGAGGCAAAGAAGGGGAGCAGCTTAGACAAGAACCTAGTATAAAGGAACCATGGACATGGACAACAGGTGGGATTGACTTTGGGGGGAATGGGTGGGTGGGGAGGGGGACAGAGGGGAGCAAAAAGGGGATGGATGTAATACAACAACAATAAAATTAAAAAAGAAAATAAAAAGACTACAACCGCAATTAAGGGAAAACATATTGCAGATTCTGTGGTTTGGATCATATTCTTAATTCATAATTTCGCAACTAATAACTTAAGTACAAGATTAAGTCTATAGGAACAATCTTGTGGGATAAAACATTTCCTAAACTACCTTGATATATCCCATGAGAACTTATTTTTAACAAGATCATGTCAGAGCAAACACAGTCCATCTGGGAATAGGTGGATTTTGGGATGATGCGAACTGGGCTTCAAACCCAGCCCTGCCACTCGCCAGCTGGGAAGCTGTGCTCAGTCTCATCCTCCACTGCACATTAAAGACAATTTTACAAGATTCTGCTTGGGGTTAAATAAGGAGATGAAATAGGTGAGAATCTGATTCATCACAGGCATCCAGTGCATTTTACACCTGATTCAGCTTGTACAACCCAAGGTTCCAAGTATCTCTGTCCTCAGCAATGAACAAGGCCAGCTCACTGCATTCACCTGAGAAGTATTTGTGAGATAAAAATAAAACTAATATAAACAACTCTAAATTAAAAACATTAAGGAACTAGAACACATGTAGCTATATATGTAAGCATACACTTTATATTCCTTTGCGCCTCCAACTTAAATGTACAGCCTAGATTAGGCATACTGCATCAAATGAAAATTCAGGGTATCATCAAGAATGTACTGTCTTACATTGTCAAGAAAATGAAAAACAAGGAACAGGCTGGGATAAAATATCAGTAAGTCACATATATGATAAAGCACTTGCATTCAAAATATATTAATTCTCCAAATTCAATCAGTAACAAAACAAAACAATAAAAAATTGGGCAAAAGATGTAAACAGACACTTCTCCAAAAAGCTAGTAAGGATGGCAAATAAGCACAGGAAAAGATGCTCAACATCCTAACTCTTCAGGGAAATGCAACCTAAAAGCACGATGATGCTAACGCACATCTATCAGAATGGCTGAAACAAAAATAAGTAAACAAAAAACCCTGGCAATACTGAGTGCTGGGAAGGATGTGGAACAACTAGAACTCTGACACATTTGTGGTGGGAATGCATCATAGTAAGACATTTGGAAAAAGATTTGGCAGGTTCTTATAAAGCAAGCGTGTATCTACCATAACACCCAGCAATCCCACCAAAAAGAGAACAAAAACTTAGGTGCGTATAAAATTCTGTATGGGAATATTTATAACAGCATCATTCACGGTGTTAAACATGGGAAATAATCTAGATGTCCTTCAACTGGTGAATGGATGGACAAACTGTCACATTCATGTGAAGGAACACCACTCAACAATAAAAAGGAATGAACAAGGGATTCTGGGACCATCTAGGTGAATTGCAAATTCATTATGCTAAGTGAATGATCTCAGTTCAAAAGGCTATGCCCTGGGGAATTCTATTTACATAACATTCTAGAAAAGGCCAAACTACAGGGACAGAAAACACACCTGTGGTTTCCAGGAGTCGGGAAGGAGAGAAGGACTGATGGTGAAGGGAAACCAGGGAATGTCTGGGGTAGCGGTTACACACTATATTTGTCAAACTCAAATAACTATAGAGGAAAACATTTTAGTCGGCTACCTTACCTGTAAAGGACAGATGCCCCTCTCAAGAGGAGATGATGGCATTAAAAACAAACAAAACTGAGAATGACCAAACTGGCAGGAGGGAGAGGCTCTCCGAGTTCCCTCAGTCTCCGAGGCCCTGCGTCCAAAGCACCCACAGCGGACCCCGAGCAGCTGGGTTACTGAATGCCAGGGTGGCTCTCACGTGGCTCCGCTGGGAGGACCTACCTTAACAATATCTCTTTCCTTCATCCAGGATGGAAAAGAAAGGCCCTGGCTGAATATCTGAAACAGCACGGACCTCAGCGCATCATAGTTATCTCTCTTCACTGGCCGGACACACTTAACGTGACGCCTCCAGAACAGCTCCTCATATGCCTATTAGCACAGAAAGAGGGAGGTGATTTTTAACTCCACTGGACAGGAACGTGATTTCAATGTGTATATATATATCGTCAGTGAAGTATGCTCCTAAATAAAGCAGACAACAGAGGTAAAGCAATTATAAACTATGAACCGGACCATGTGTCACTTCATGTTACTTCATGGGTAGGCAAGATGGTGCCATACTATCCTAGATGGTAAGTTCCTGGAGCCCAGGGCCAGGGACTGTCACTGGGGGGAGATCACAGGTACAGCTTGATCACAGTGAAAAGTACTGTATACTTTAAAACCAGGCAAAGGACCATTTTAAACGGACCACCTTTTTTTTTTTCTTTTGCCCGTGAACAGGGTTGGGCAACACTGCTGGGAATATTTACCAAGACTGATCCAATGGACAACTCGAAAACTTCTCAAAATAGTTTTGTCAAGGGGCCAAATTCCTTGAAGACCAGAAGGCTCCCCTACAGGTGCGGAGGTTTAATAGGCCTGGCTAGCAAAGAGCTGAAAAGAGTTGATTTCCAGCTTTCTGAACTCACAGACTGAATTTACCCCCATCCATGAAGGCACAGCTCTAGGTAAAAGGCCCAATGCCTAGCAGCTGTTTGGCTTTTAAATTAGAGCTACAGCTGTCCCTCGTGTCACATTCAGTCTCGGTTAGTCTCTGGATCATAAAGCAGAATGGAATGTTTGTTTACAAACGAATTCCCCATTTTCCATGACCTTTCAAACACACAAACCTTCCTCATCAGCTTGGCACGGGGCGTCTCCCCTTTCCATTCTCTTGCACAATAGCTGAGTAAGTCAACTTCTGCTTCCACGCTGAGGTTCCCTGAACCAAATCAAAAATAAAAGGTAGTTAATTTTCCCTTCCCTCTTCCTTCTTGAGCCCTCTCTGCACCTTAAAAATAAGGAAAGATGTACATAGACAGACTTACTTTTGAATTTTCTTTGCAGATATCCACTCCACCTGAAAGAAGAAGGAAATGATAATGCCAAATTCTACCTTCATAACAAGGATCTTTTAGAAAATTTTTGAAGATGATGCAAGAACTTACCATTTCAGCTGGTGCCCCAAGTATAAACTCAGCCTTCTGAAGTAGTAGAGGGCGGCCATCAGCAATGACACTGCCAACATCACAGAGCCCTTGGCTATTCCCCATGCAGTATCTAAAGCCTGGCTGGTGGCTAGCATCCAGGAGTGAGCTTGGCCATTTCCTAAAAAAATCACATTACAATTATAAGCCTGCTTTGTTTAGGGGGTGGGGAGAGATACAGTGGATAATTTTATCTACAAAGTGTCTATGGTTGATTTACATAAACATTTTTTAAAGATTTCTTCATTTTTAGAGAGAGGGGAAGGGGGTTGAAAGAGAGGGAGAGAGACATCCATGTATGGTTGCCTTTCACCTGCCTCCAGCTACAGACCTGGCTGGAGACCGGGCTTGCAACCTGGTTATGTGTCCTGACTGGGAATCGAACCAGAGACCTTTGGATCCGCAGGCTGGCGCCATTCCACTGAGCCACCAGTCAGGGCATTTTTAAAAAATCATTAAAAAATGCAATCTGAAAATTAAAGAAAAGCCTAGTTTCCCTATGATCAGAGTTATATATAAGAGTATCTTTGAACCTGGCTTGTGTGGCTCAGTGGATTGGCACCAGCCTGCAAACCCAAAGGTTGCTGGTTTGATTCCCCAGTCAGGGCACATAACCAGGTTGTAAGCCAAGTCTCTAGCCAGGTCCTTAGCTGAAAGCAGGTGAAAGGCAACCATACATTGATGCTTCTCTTTCTTTCTTCCTCCCTCCCTGCCCTTCTTTCTGAAAATAAAGAATAAAATCTTTAATTTAAAAAAAAAAAGAAAGAAAAAATAAATTAATTAAAAAAAAAAAAAAAGAGTATCTTTGTCCCCAAAAGTTCAAGGGGGAAGAGTGAACATAAAGAGTGTTGGTTTCCCAGTCCCTCAAACCTGAACTCAAAGCCTGTTTCTCCTACTTACCTAGCTGTGTGACTCTGTGAAACCTACCGTCTTACTCTGACTTGCCTAGACTGTAGAATAGGGGTAAAACACTGACCTCGCTGGGGAAAGACTAAATGAAATGATTTAAGAGCCAGCACCGTGCACCATGCCCTGTGCTGAATACCTGTTGAACCCAAGAACTGTGCCAGGGATTCTGCTGGGCACCAAGCACACGGGGCAGTCTAGAGCTGCTGCCCCATCCACTCCTGCCCACTCTGACAGTCATACCTCAGCACAGGCCATGACACACAGCAGCACCTTACCACACAGAACCAGCGCCTCAAACAGCAGGCGCACAGACACTTCCAGCCAGCAGCCCCTTAAAAGAAGTCATGGGATGGTGACAGATGTGCTCCTCACGGTGCACACTGTCATTCCTGGTTTGAAGAGAGGGAAAATGGTCAGGCCTGAAGAGCTTAAACTGGGTACCTGCAATATTTTACTAAGTGCAGGAATTCCCAATGACACCGTGTCTGAGTGTGTAAGAACGCTGAGGCCCAAAGGAGGAAGAGGACCTGTGGAGTTCGTTGTGAAACAGCTGTCCCCTCCACATACAAGGCTTAGTAAAATCCCAATGACTAATGTAGTGAAAGCCTCATCAGTTTGGAATCTATACTTTCAGTGAATTTTATCAGCTTTGATGTGCATTTACGCTGTCAATAAAGAATTTACCAGGAGATTAAAAAAATGAAAAGTTACCAGCAAACAAATATATATACAATTTTTATTTAATTAAAGACATTTTCAAACACAGGGGTTTATTATTCAGAATTGATTAGCAATTCATTATAGACTTGCTCCCACCTAAAAATATAGTAAAACATTTTATAAGTTGTTTTAAAATGTAGAGTCATACTGCCTTTACACCTGTAATTTAGACTTTTATCAATTCAGTCTAATTTCCCAACTTTGAAAATTCTGGCATATGCAAATATTTTTAGTAAGTCCTTTAAATTCATGGAAGAACTAGAATATAGTCTATGATACATAATTTCTCCTATTGTAGTCATAAACATTTTCCAGAAAAGTGAAATATTGCACAAGATAGTAGAGTTTATTTCTCTTCGTATCAATGTCATTATCATAAGTTGAACATCTTTTCATATCACTACATATAGATCCACATTTTTCTTTTTAAAGAATGTATAACATTGCAGTATTAAGACAGACCATCACCTCCGTAATCATTCCCTAATTAATAAACATTGCTTGCTTCCATTTTCCACTACAAAAATGGCAGACACAAAATCCTCCTCCAACAGACTCATGGCAGCTCTTAGGGGGGTTTTAAGAAGAGCAGACTCTGGGCCCAAGGGTCTGCACATTTCTAGCATTGACAGGTATTGGCAAAGTGCCTTCCAAAGCAACACTGCCAATGAACACTCCCACCCTGGGTACTAGAGCGCCTATTTCCGTGAATCCCACACCAGTTATGAAGTCTCACCGAAGCCTGAATTTCTGGATAACATGCTCTCATGTCTTCCTTTATGAAGCGCCTTTCAGAGTATCTGCCTACTTCCCACTGGGCGGGGCTCATCTGTATGTGTCTTGGAGGGCCCCAGCCTCTGCAGTGGGGCCTGGCTGCCGCGCTCAGTGGGACACTCTTCTCACTGGCCAGTCTCCCCCCGACCAGCTGCACTCCTCTGAGTCAACATCCGGCCACCAGGGCATTTGATTTGAGATTCCAAACCAGGGCCTTTTCCTGAGCATGAGGTCTTCTCTGTAGCTGCCCAGGGCCTCCAGGAGGACCAACTGCAGACCATGCTCTCTCCACTCCTACACACACACACACACACATGCACACACGCACACACACTTACTTCCCTAGCCTACTGCCCTTATCCTCAAAATAAAACCCTACCCAAAAGCCAAAAAAGGGTGATAGCATCAACTTATCAGGAGAAAAACACACAAGAAAAATACCCCCTTCCCAGCAAGCCTGGAACAGAAGACTGAACTCCTGCTGCCCTCTTCCTAATGTGCCCAGTTTTTGGTCACATGACTCAAGCCAAGAGCCATAATCACAGAGGACTGGGATGGGTTCCAAAGAGCATCTGGAGGCAGACTCGGGAAACCACATGTGTACAGGCTGCTCCCTTCCCTCCCTGGCACCCTCGCCACACAGTCAAACCTGGATCTCATGGCTCAGACATAAGAGCCCCTTCCTGGTAGGTACACCAACCACAAATCACAGACAATCCCAAGGTGTCCATGGATGATATTATCAGGAGGGGGCTCCCAAGTCAAAGGAAAGGAAGTATAGTACCATGCTTTAGTAGGAAAAAGTATGGCTGCATTGATCATTAAAACAGCTCCAGTCGGAGCTTCTGCTATGCGTCAGCCCCTGTGCTAAGAGTGTAACGGGGATTCTCTCCTTTGCTCCGAAGCTCCATGGTGTGGGTGCCATCCTGGCCCAGTACATACCCTGGGAGCGCCTTCTACTTCTTAATCTAGAGATGGAATAGTAGATAACAGTGAGGCCCTAGTGGTATCTGCCTCCTAGTGCTGTTGTGACAGTTGAAGGACATAATGGGAAAGCACAGAGCATGCCAAATGACATACTGTCAGCACCCAAGAAGTGGTTATGATTTTTTTTAATGAGAAAACTGTGAGGAACAGGGATTAAACAAGTGGTCAGGCCAGGAGTAAAAGGCAGGTGATGGGATACCAGAAGCTGCACACCCCTTCACCAGGCTACCCTGCCCTTCTGATAAGGTGATGCTATCTGCCTTTGATCCAGTCGGGAGTGAATCAAATTTTCAATGTCAGTCTTCACCAGGGCCGCCCCTCTGCCAGCCTGCCAAGGACAATTCAGCAGCTGTCTGCCCACCGTCCCCTCCCTGCCCTGGAGAAGCCCTCTGCCTAACAGGCTGTGGGGAAGGACGAGGAGGTTCCACCCGAGGGAGTCAGTCATTCCCCTAATGAGAAGATGAGCCAGGAGGAAGACAAGAAGCAAGGGGAGTGTGGATGGCAGGAGCTTTCGGCTTTAGAGAGTCGCCAGAAAGCAGGGTTGCAAGAAGACGCAGAAAACAGAAGCGCTGCCAGGAATTTCGGATTTGGCCCTTTAATGTTCATCAAGTGGCAAACACTGAAATTTCTTTTTTAACGCTTTTGGACTGCACCACGTGGGTGGTGGCTGAAATGAGGTTCCGTGTAAGCACCGTGCGTTTCTATTCAATTGGAAAGTGGATTAAGTCGGTCTTATTCATTTCCCCAATCATCAGCACCCAAACACACCCAGAGACCCCAACCATACTACCCGAAGTAATATTTAGGGAGTTAAGATATCCTTGAGCAATTGTCCCAGAACCTCCTGCAATCAACAACATGGCTATCTGAAACTAAACTGTGATCTGTGACTCCCTTAGGCTATAAATGGAAGATAAGACCACTGTCTAGGGAAAGAAAAAAAAAAAAAAGCCACCATTTTTTGGTGGTAGAATTCTACTTAGATTTTTTTCCATTCTCTAAAAATGTACCCAAGCTAAAATATTTCACACAGGAAACCAAAAAGAAAAAACCCCTGAAAACAAAACTAAAGACAACGAAGAGCCGGAAACCGGGTGAGTATGCCGGCGGCAGATCCCCCAGGAGCCCTTGGCTTGAGCGCTCCTGGGGGATCTTATTGGTGTGTGGTTGGCCTCCCAAACCTCCAGTGTTATTCCAGGTCCTTTTCTGCCTCCCCTTCCCCAGTCTGCCACACCACCCTCCCTACCTCCCCTCCCAATCCTATGGCCCAGCGGTGCATGGGCTTTATCTCTTCATGGCTACACTGCCACCTGCATCTAGCCAGGTGACTTTTGACTGAAGCAGAGATGGTGGACCAGGGGCGGCCCAGTGGGCCATGGAGGAGAGAATAAGGCCTAAGCTAAAAGGCAATTTAATTTCAATGTTTGAGACAGCAGAGGGGATGAAGAGATACACACACACACACACGTACATATGTGTGTATACATATATATGCGTATATACATACATATGTGTGTATGTATGTATATCTCACCTTGTTAAGGAAATTAAGGTAAATTTAACGTAAGAACTAACAACAGGCATGTCCACCTGCTGCAATGCCATGTTTTGGTGAACGATCAGCAGATGGAAGACAGAGTGCCAGGGGACACAGCTGGACTGGGAGGCAGAGGGAGGGGCTGGGAAAGGTGGCCTCCCCAGCCAGCGGTGTCCCCTCCCCATGGCAAGAGCAGTGGAAGGATGTGGGTGGCAGGCAGAGGAAAGGACACAGACACATACTCAGAGGTGTTGGGCAAACCTTTCACACTTCTCTGAGCTGTGCCTTGGAACACAACTCCCTTTGAAAAGGTGACTCTGGCTTTTGGGTAATTCTCACCAAGGGGGGAGGTGCTGCAGAGAGGAGTGAAGGACACCAAGTGGGGCAGTGGGCAGAGAGGGGCCTGGAAGGAAAGACTTTCTTCTCTCTCCCTTCATCCTCTGCTTACTTTTTCTCAGGTAGGCTGGGTGCTGGGCTGACAGGGAAGCGATATGGAAGACACGCCTGCCCTCTGGGAGCTCATGCTCGAGTAGTGTGATGTCCTCCCGGCAGGAGAGGCTACTGGTCAGCGTGTCCGAGGCCCACAGTGCCACAGCCCAAGTTCCCCAGGGTTAGCACAGGCTGGTGTCAGCGTGTGGTCGCACACAGAACACAAGGCCCTGTGATGCCCAGGTGGCCAGCAGACCTCCATCCCCAGTGGGTCACCTCTCTTGGGGTTAGTGTTGAGAAACTCAGAGGCTCAAGAATGAAAGCAAGATATCATCCATTACTCCAAGCAAATAAATTAAGCAATATGTAAACAGAATGACAGACACGCAGATCAAACCCTGCTGGGTCATTAAGATTTCTAAATAATTTGAACACTGGCAGACTACTACAGAACTTGAAGGAGCCAGCACAGCCCTGGCCAGGCAGCTCAGTAGGTTGGAGTGTTGTCCCATACACTAAAATGTAGCGGGTTCAATCCCCAGTCGGGGCACGTATCAGGCCGTAGGTTAAATCCCCAGTCAGGGTGTGTACAGGAGGCAACTGATCAATGTTTCTCATTTCAATGTTTCTCTCTTTCTTCCTCTCTCTCTCTAAAATCAGTAAAAAAAAAGAAAGAAAAACATATCCTTGGGTAAGGATTAAAAATATAATAATAGAGTCAGCATAGCAGTGCGAAAGACTGGGCTTAAATGATCTTGGTTCTTAAAAAAAAAAATATATATATATATATATAGGTCACTTCTTTTTATGTCAGGGGATATTTAGAAAAATATCCTCTTCATAAATCTTTGAAACGGTGAAGTTGAAAGACTTTCTATGCTTTTGTATTTCAGGTATCAATTAAGGAACGAGTCTTCCACTTAGTGAAGTATTATAAACAACAAGATCAGTATCACGGAGGAAGACAACCCCCGAGTGAAAGGTTTTTATCTTGAAAGTCACAACAGCGAGACATTCAGCTGCAGCCCCGTCATGCAGCCTCCGTGCGCGCTCAGCACAACCCCCACAGGACTGGCCTTGTTTTACCCAACGCCCCTGTGAAACTAGGAGTGCCGGTAATGTAACAGGAAACGGCTCCTCGCCAAACACGGAGACTTGTCTCTGTGTGTGTGTTTAATAACATCATAGCTCAGATTTTCTTTTCTTTTCACTTACTGGGCCCATTTTTAGGAATGTTCAATGCATGCCGTCAGGTTAAAAGGTAGAAGTTTATTCTTCTAATCACGTGGAGAGGTTTTAAAACCCACCCAACTATTAAAACACAAAAGCTGTACGTAGGTGGGATAAGCGTCAGTCGAAGGGCAAGTTGTGATTCCTTCCTGGGAAACCCCAGAGCTCCAGGATCACTTTGTCCAGTCAGGCAGGCTCCCTGGTTGGATACGGACAACTTGTTTGACAAAACAGGCCCAGGACTTTGTCTTCACTCTGCCATTTTCCAGCTGCAAGGCCTCACACAAATTACTCAGCCTCAATGATCCCCCAGGAGGGTTGGAACAACAAAATGCAATACAGTAAGCCACAAGAGAGCGCTCATGGCCGCAAAGGCAGTGTGCAGAAGTAAACTTGCCTGCCTTCCTGCTGCGGTCACCCCCCATCTTGTCCCAGACCAGTGTTTACACACCTCCCCCTATGGGAATTCGCTCCCTTTGGTGGGAGTCCATTTCCTTTTCTGGAAGTTTCTCTCTGTCCCAATCAAAATCTATCATTATTCTATGAATACAGATTAAGCGCTTCTCGCAGGCCAACCAGTGACCCAGAGCTGATGCTACAGTTGTGAAGGCCGCAGACTGGACTATTCTGGCACAGATTCCCAGGAGGATGCCCCAGGTGTGTTTGGAGCACAATCAAGGCAATGGGCCAGAAGAAAGGGATGTGGCCCTGTCAGCAGAGGTAACATGGGAACCTGACCCAGACCTGCGGCACATGAAGGACAGAGCAGAGATCCAGAGGATGGCCAAGAGTTTGTGAGGCCAGGAAAGTGAGGGGAGGCTGACCAGACTCTGATCAACAGGGCCTCTGGTTGCTGTGAGAGGTGCTGATATTCAGCTGAGGAGCAAGCAAGAAGCTTATGTGATCAGATCTGTAACCACAATTTAAATCGTTATTGCTTGGGGTCATGAGGTACTTCTGATTCCCCTTCTGTATGAGAACTTTTATATCTTTCACAGAATCACAGAATGCTTCCGGCTGAAGGCGCTGGATTTCCACTTGTTCTCCAAGGCCTGACTCGCATCAGCCCCTCAGCAGAATGACTCCCTCTCCCAGGTGCTCCCTCTGTGCTCCATCCACTCTGCAGGTAGGTGCATTCATGATGTGTCCCCTACCAGCCTTAAAGCGCCTCTCTGGTGAAACCTGACTCTTCGTTCACTGTGCACCTAGTCAACCGATCAGCTATCACACACATGAGAGATGAAGAAACTGAAGCCCAGAGAAAGCAAAAAGTCTGAACTTGAACCCACATGTTCTGATTCAAGGTCAGGGTGCCCTTTGAACTAACCACATACGCAAGTGCCTTCACGGAGTGATTCTGTTCCAAGAATTCAAAACAATTAACAAGCATGAACTTAGAAGGCAGCTACCATTTCCACTGTGCCTTTATTCCCTTCTAGATTACACATTCTCTCAACCAGTTCTCCCATGACATGGTTTGCATTATTCCAGTCGCTCATCATTGTCTCTTCACAGTCCTAATCACTCTTCCCTGAACCCATTCCACACGTAAATTAGACCCCAAGCCAGACTACAGTATCCCATGTGTGGCCCAATCAGAAGGGCGATCAGTAATGTGACCATTTCTTCATTCTTGATCAGAGATCAGCAAGTTCCCTCTATAGGGTCAGGCAGTGGGAATGTTAGGCTTTGCAGCCATCTGGTCTCTGTCCCAACCACTCAAATCTGCCCTGACAGAGTGAAAGAAGCCAGCAGACAACACACAGAGAGGCTGTGTTCCAAGAGAAGAGAACTTTGTGAACGCTGCGATCTGGATTTCACAGAAGTTGTACATACCAGGAATATTCTTCTTTTGATATTCTCCCCAACCATTAAAAATTGTAAAACCATTCTTAGGCTGTAGGTCATATAATTGAAAAAAGAAAAAGGAAAAACTGAGTGGGACAGACACCGCCCAGGGGCTGCAGTTTGCGGAACCTCTTTCGAGATGGTACCTTCCTGTGGATGTAGGCTGTGAGTGACTGTATTAGCATGATACAGCTGAGAAATAAACATGCCACCAACTCATGTTCAGCCAGCTGTCAACATAAAGCCTTTAGACCTGTTGCTGGAGTGTGTGGCTTCCACTTCAGAAGGGGGAGAGGGGACGGGTGCTCTCATTCCAGCACCCTCACATTTCCAGGTGGAAGGCTTCCCTGGAGCTCAGTGCTGGCCCAGCCCTGCCCTTCTCTCGTTTCACCCCTCCCCCCAGGAGACAGTGACTGAGAGGTTTAGGAGAATCTGCCCCCTCCTCTCCCCATCTGCTTCCCTGCAGAGGGGTGCCCTGGGGCCTGCTGTCTCCCTGGGAGAGAGGCCTGGCCTTTCAAGGGTAACTTCAGCTCAGGTACTGCTAGCAAGCCCGTCTGGCTATACAGCTAGGACATACGGATTTTATCAATGAGCTTACATTGAAAAATCCCCAGCTCCTGAGTGTCCCTTTCAGTAAAGCAAGGGTTATCGAGGTCACATGTGCAAGTTCTGTGCCCTTTGGACCCAGGAGCTGACATCTCTTCCTGCTAAGTTTCATGTCACTGGACTGGGCTCACTGCCCCTACCTGCCATGGCCCTTAGATGTTTAACATTCAACTTGTCTTCTATATCCTAACACAAATCATGTAGGAACATGAAAGAAAACGAAAGGGACACTCTAGGACAAGCCACTCTCCACTTTCGTGCTGTGGTGACTTTTCCATTAATCAAAATCACTTGGGCTCTGTGGCTAATGGTTACTAATCTTTCCCATTGGCCTCCCTTCTCCAATACCATTTCCCACCTGCAGGGTGGTGATTTGCAGGGGTGGGGTGGGGGTTGTGTTGTTTTGACAGTCAGTGGATGTGTCCAGTCTTATTGAAAGATCTTTGTGGCTTTTCTTACTTGTAGGAAAAACCCAAATCCTGGCAGCCAGGGCGGGGAGCTGGACAGGCCTCTGCACTAGGCGTGCAGGGTAATGGCACACCGCCAAGGGCACCGTTTAGCCAGACGCCTCAGGAGCCGGTTCTTCTGGAACCAGGCACCTTCCCATGGGACCGAATGAGAAGCAGGCATGTGCCCACTGCTGATGGGAGCACAAGGCAAAAGCCTCCCCGTCCTCCACCCCAGATCTCTGCCTGTCTTTCCTCTCGCGGCCCCACCTACCTCGATGTGATCTTTCAGGTCTGCTCTCCTAAAGAGACACCAGCGACGTCAAAACATACTCATCAAACGTTAGAGGGCTTTGTACTCCACATATACGAACCAGAAACATCCACGCCACCGGGGCACTGGGGAGCACAGATCCTCAGGCACAACCTGCCTCTACAAGACCCCCAGCGACGCCCACGCACACAGGTTCTGAGAGGCCCTGCCGGGGAGCGGAGGCTCACCAGACTCTGGTTCCCTTTCGCACTTTCTGAGGTAATGGCTGGGGGCCCAGGCACCGTCCTTTTTAAGATCCTAAGTGATTCCGGTCTACTGACAACGCTGAAACACACCGCTCCAGCATACGGGCTTCCTCCACCTGGGGCCATTTCTGTTATCTCCAATGTATTATCACGAGCCAATTAACTTCCAAAAGTAAAGAGAAATCATGCCAGATAAAGGAAAGTCTCACGAGTCACGTTATCCAACCAAACCTAAGTATGGCTTGTGCTTCGCACCTCTCTCCCTTGGTCCATGTGAAGGGCTACTGTTATGAGTCAATGGTGGTTTTTCCATGGCCAAGGGGCCATGCTTATCTATACAGGAACTTTGCTAAAATTAACAATAAAGGACCCAACTATGAATGTGACCCTCCAGGGAGGGTGACCAACTCATCCTGGCTGCCCTGAGACTCTCCTAGTTTTAGCACTGAAAGCGCCATGTCCCAGGTCATCCCTCAGTCCCAGTAAAACCAAGATAGGTGGTCACCCTACCTTGAGGTTCCTTGGGGTCCCCTACCTGCAGGGAGCTTGGGGTCCGACCCGGACTCTGCAGTATCCTCTCACCTCCAGGTTATTGGCCGTTCTTCCCTCTCTCACTCCTGCCACCTCTCCCATCCCCCATTCTCGGCCTCTCAACTTAACTATCACTTCCTTGGGCAAGGCTCCTCTGACCCATTCCCAACCCCCAGATGTGACCAAATCCCTGTGACATTCTCCCATGGCATACGGTGTCCTTTTCCATCACAAGCCCTTGTCACGGTTTATACAACACAGTTTGTGTTGATTAGTGTCTGTCTCCTTACGTAGGCAAACGTCATCAGGACTGGAACTGTGTCTGTTTTCTCTCCGCTTTCTTGGTGCCGATGCCCACTATAGATCATTAATAAATACTTGCTGAATAAATAAAATGCATCCATGTATTCAGGATCCAGTCCACATGTCTCCATGACAGAGACTGCCTGCCAGTATCCATTCTCTCTCTTTCCACAGAAATGGAATCCTGATTTTGCCTAGCTAGCTAGCTACATTCCATCCTCCATAGGTGCTGGACATAGCCATGAGAGTGAATTCTGACTAAGAAGTATTCCGTGCAGTTTTCAAAAGGCTCTTGCCCTTGCTGCTCCAGACTAGCTGGAATAAAGTGTGAAGACAGCTATTCAGCAGCCACCTTGGGCCAGGAAGCTGTGCAGGGCAGAAACAAAGTGGAAGGAGTCTGGCCCTGGAGCCCACTGCAGCCCTGGGGAGCCACCTCCAAGCTTTGACTGGCAGAAATCGATCCACTTATTGGAAGTTCTGTTATTCCACCACACCTAATCCTAATGAATAGCCTTGATCTTGGTGGTCCCTTCTGACTTTAAACACGTATGTCAGAAATTGTGAGCCACCAGTGTGATTTCTCTTCCCTTAATTACACTCACGTAAATATAAAGCAGGAAGTAAGAATGTGAAGTGGTCACCTAGTGGGATGGTTTCAAGGTAGTGGAATGAGCAGGCACCAGGGAGTCAGGAACTCAGGGTCTCATCCTAGAGAGCTGCGCGAGTCTGGACCTCAGCTTTCTCCGCCATGAGCAAGAATCAAGGGGCCAGGCCGATACCACTATTTCACTTCACCCTCTAAAGGCCTCTTTAGGCTAACATGTTTCAGAGTTACATTGGAGGCAGTCCTGTTGGGGCACAAGGCACAAGATTTTAAGTAGTTGTGAAACAACTGATGTTCAGCTAAATTTAGAGCTTTACTCAAAATTTGCAACACAGGAAAGATGCCCCAGGAACGTATAGTAGATACTCAAGACATTGACAAATACCAGCAAATACTTCAATCTTTAGAAGTGCATGCTTAGCTCTGCAGCTCTACCTTCCCAGCTGACTTGAACCATAGTTGTTTTTTTCGTCACCCGGGGACATTTTTAAATTGCTTTCAGAGAGAGAGGAAAAGAGAGAGAGGGAGAAAGAGAGAGAAACAACGATGTGCGCTTGTTTGGCGGTTCCAGCAGGGGAGCACAGCTACTCATATACCCTTGACCGAAGAACGGGTCCTCTCCTCTAGTTGGGAAGGTCGTCTTCTTTGACCAAGTGCGCAGCTAATGGGAGGGACGCACATGCATTGGTGAAGGAGGAAGGGGACACCCGCCTAGCCAGCCAGATCAGCCGAATCAACCCTGGCGATCAATGGGGTGACAGAGGTTGCAGCCAGATCACCCTCACATCCACGAAACAGTGATGTGAGAAACATCAAGTGGTCACCTTCTTGTACACACCCTGACTGGATATCATGCCCACAACCTGGGTACGTGTGCTGACTGGGAACTGAACTCATGACTGTTCAGTCTATAGGACAACGTTCCAGGTAACTGAGCAACACCTGTCAGGGCCTAAACCACAGTTTTGATAAAGAGCCTCTCCACAAGGGCTTCCATGGAGGCGACCAGTAGCTAAAAACAGGAAGAAAACAAAGAAGATAGGGAACACGAGATGAGAAGGGGAACTATACCATCACCTGTCACAGGCTCCACATCCTGAATGAATCAATCAACGAGGTATAAATGGGGGGAAACACTGGAATATTAAAACATGACAAAATGACAACACAAGGTAGATCAGCAGGCATTGGCTGTATAGGTCCTATCGTGACTATCAGCTCAGTAAGTACTCAAAACTGAGTACTGAAATAAACCATGAATATACCATGGGATAAAATTGCTCTAATAAACTCTCAGTTCAAGTGATTCTTCTCTCTGCTTTATACTTCAGAGGAAGGAATTAATATGCCTGAGTGTTCCACGGCTTCAGGTGCAAAACTGAGAGGCCCACCATTTATACTAATAATTCCATTGGCTACATTAGCATTTCAAGGTGAGCAGCTAAACTAATCCTTAGCTACAAACTGAACTCCAAGTTCATTTTTTAATGCCAAGCACAATGACAAAGGGCTGATCTCTTCTACTGACATCAGTGCCATCCAGCCCTTCGTGTCCAGATGGTGACTAATTATATTCAGCCCACGCGGGCACTGGCCTGCCATCTCTCCCACTTCCCCTTTCCTATCAGCCGTTCTGCTTCCTCCGAGGCATAGCGACCTGTCCTAGTGGTCAATTTGGAAGACAGAGCACTCAGGGCTGCTGTCACTTTACAGATCTCACAGGAAAGCTGAGACTATCTCTTTACCAGCCAAGAAAGAATTTAGCTCACTTCTCTTAAATTTGGGAGACTAAATGTCCCAGGGAATATACCCTGTCCTGGCTTAGAGGAGGAGACCCAAATGGTTCAAAGCATGCATCTAAATGAGTCTTTCCACCGCCAGCTCCCCAGCCCACCTCCATTCCTGAGCTACTTCAGAACTGGTCTTGACGCACCGAGTCTATCCCAGACCTGGACAGAGCAGGGAGCTCATGTCCCCTCTAAGGGGGATAAGAGAAGACAGTCTACTTTCTCTTACCTTGACAGTCAACCCTTGACATTGAATGAGATTCTGCTTCTCTCTGAACTGGGGGGAGTCTCTCTTGAGAAACTGCCTTCCAATTACTTTATCACTCCCCCTGCAGAAGACTAACCCTATCCTCATTAAAAAACCAATATCAGAGCAAAAGACTTAATAACTTATTTTAAGTTATTTATCATCCAACAATTCCACATAGATTCAAAGTCATAATCACCTAGTTAAATCAACAATAAAAGACTTTATTAAATTATGAACTCAGAATTTATTAAGCATAGCATTTTACATACTATAGTTTTTGCAATTTATTACCTGGGAATCCTAGCACTAACGGACAATTGTCCTTAGTCTCCCAGAGATGAACATATAATTTTTTATCATCCTTTTATTTTAAACATGATGTCACCTGTCAATTCTAGCTCCAATTGAATGAGAAAGTTGAGAAATGAAGCATGACTAGAACCAAAGATTACTAGCAAAATGAGTGCATAAACAAAAACTTTGTTGATTTACTGAGAAGGGACATCTAAGTGTTCTTCCATCCAATTAATTACAAATTAATAAATGTGTCTACAACTTCAATTTTCAAAATGGACTATCCTAAGCAACTGAACCAGAGGATTCAAATGGACAAGAGAGAAAGGCTTAACTACACTAGTCCAATAACTCCTCCAAAAGTTAGAGACTTAAATAGCCATGCATGTAGGAGTTCTAGCTTAATAATGAAAATCTTTTCATACTCTTGCTTCTCCTGTATCTCAGACCTGAGACTCACTGCAAGCAACAACAATGGTTATAGAGATGATAACCCAGCTTGAATTTAGATCAGCTTAATGTGATGAGGTAACCTTGGAAACCAGGGTGCTCCAGGTATAAGCTTGCACTGTTTTGGGAGACAGAGGCAGGGAGGTAACCTGCCATGGGTAGAATCATATTGTTGAGTTTGAATCCTAGCTACCACTTACTTTACTTGCTGGAAACGGGCAAATTCTGTAACCATTCTGGGTGTCACATGTGGTGCTTACGTATAAAGGTTACACTATCTGTGGGCAGTGTCTCCTTGGCCAGTACCACGAAGAGAACTCAAATGCCCAGTTACTGTGGCGGGGACAACACTGAGTACTCAGGCACCTAGGACAGTCTCTACCCACTCCAAGGGCTGGGTAAAAGGTCATTTTCATTTTAATAAATGTGTCCATTAAGAATTTTTACTTAACTAAAATATCTGGTACCAAAAGTTACATTTTACTTGATATTTAATCAATCTAACAGAAATGTTAAGAGTAGAAGTATAAAGAGAGGCAAAAGTATCAACCATGGGCCATTTGATTTTAAGCCTTCTGTTGTGTTTTTAATTGCAGTGTTTTTTCCCTAGGCCCTCAAACTATCTTAAAGATGCAAAATATTTTTCTTTGAGGTTACAACTAGCACACAAAACACCAGAGCTATGCACCCCTCCCCTTTGGCACACCTTGGAGCTCCTTGTTCAGCTCTTTGACAGCAAAGGCCGTGAGGGCACTAGAAGAAGGTTCTAGGATAAGCGGACAATTCTAAGCACCCCTTTGCAGCCTGTGTTGAGGAGGGAATGTCTGCACCCCACAACCCTCATCATTCCACTGCTGCTGATCTGCTTCGCCCTTTCCCTTTAACACAGAAGTGCTCACCAGGTAAACTCACCTGCCTGCCTAGTGTGCCACCTGTGTGTCCCCAGGGGAACAGAGCAGGTTGCTTATGGCAGGTTAGGAACATTTGCTTCATGTAATAGTCAGTCATCCTTGAATGGTTTTGGAATAACAGAATCCATGATATTAAGGAATACACCTTTTAATAGTAGGAAAATCTAGGTAAGAAGTGAGGTTGGGGGTCTTCTCCCAGTTTGTATGTGACTCAGTTTCCAAAAATGAGAATTAAAAATAATAACCACCTCAAGTATAAGGTAATGATAATAGTGGCTAACCTATCAATATCCATTGTGGGTCACACACAGTTCTAAGCACTTGATAGGCAATAAATGAGCTAACACACAAATAGCACTCAAAAATGGTCATTACCATTCTCTCTAAAGTTTTGTTTAGCATTAGCATTAGACTCTTATCTCCAAATAAAATCTTACCTAGAAGAGCATATAAAACAGGACAGTGGGGAGCAGAGGTGCTCTATAAATAGCTAAAGTGGGGGAATCTGGCTGATGGGTCCCCCACTTTCACACTGAGCATTCCTGCCCGCCCCCCCACCCCCCGCCCCGCCTCCACCCCAGGGCCAGGCCAGCCCCTAGGGACCACAAGAGAGTCCTGTGGCTCCTGACAGCACCACTGGAAACTTGAGTCTCAGGTTTCCCCTCACATTTCTATTAAACAAATAGATGAACGGTGGTGAAGAATCACAGCTCACTTAAAAAGAAATTGTAAAAATGGCTATCAAAAGCCTCTGTCCAATCTCTGCCTATTCGGGGGGTTTTCTTCTGCTATTGTCTGTCTGCTTTTTATTGACAAGTCTTCCTTATTACCACTTGCTATGACCTCAAGAGCAAATCTCCATCCCTCTCTTACCAAGAGTTAGGGTAGATTAAAAAGCTGTTGCATCTTAGCTTTGGCAAAAATGCTTTTAAACTTTTATTTTCCTCCAAAACATCCCTGGCAAAGAAAGGCAACTCTGCTCCTAAGTCCCTGGAGGTTATGTTCGGGAGAGAAAAGTTTTCCATAACCTGATCCTTGAATCACATTCTTCTACTGCGGCACACCAACTGCAGCCACCACCGGCTGGAGCAGAGAAAAGAATTCTTGCTGGGTTCACAGTGCAGGCACACCGTGAACTTGGTGCATGGGAAGGGAAATTTCCTGGTGATTATGTTAAGCCCAGAGTGGGCACCTCTCCACCTCCCAAAGTAGCTTTTTCCACCTGTGCCCCTACCTCCATTTCCAACTTTGCTTTCTCTGCCAAAATAAAGCGGGGGGAGGGGGTGATAACCTAATAAAAACTTCACATAAATACACCCACGGGAGATATTTGGCTGATTCTAGAATAATCCAAGGCACAGAAAGGTTGGAAAATGAGTTCATTCTCCAAACTTGTGAGAGTGGGAGGTAAGTCCATCACAGAATTCTAGAGTGGGAGGGCCTTCAGGATCATCAGCCTTGGGGGAAACTCTAGGAACACAGGTCTGGGCAGAATGATGTCTAAAACTCATGTCCTGACTCTGAGAAGGGTGCTGTTTCCACTACATCCAACAGTGAAACCCCCAACTGTTTGCTCTGTGAATCAAAGCTTCTGCTAGGAAGCAGGAACAGCAATTAATGAGCAGGCCTGGCACCTAACTTTCCAAAACTGGGGCAGTACCTACCGCCCAAACTCTGCCTTTGTGAACAGGCATGCTCCCAAAGTTCACCTGGGGGCTCACACCCCTGGGGTGGTCACAGACAGTGACAGAAAGGGAATGTGCTCAAAGCAGGGAAGCCGTTACCGCCTCTCTTCTCGGAGCTGGGACTCCCGCACACACCTGGAGGAGGGCAAGAGGAAAACCCTTCACGTCTAAGGTGAGCACCCAGCTGCCAACGCTGAGGGCGGAGACACGAGGGGCACAGGTGCTGTGCCGCAGACCCTGGCGATCCTACCAGACTGTGCTGCTGCTTTGTCCTGGGTGACATTTCTGTTAAGTAGCCAGTTTTCTGCTCTACTGCGACTCTCGATAGCTGCCACGGCGAGGACCACATCCTCTGCCAGCAAAGCGCGAAACCCATCCACTTCCCTCCGACAACAACCGAATTCTCGAAGCGGACTCCGAGCAGAGGACACGCCGCTCCTCCCGGGCAGGGCCCCACACCCACCGCGGGCTGGACCCCCACCCCGCCCCGCCCCACCCACCCGTCCGCTTTCTCTTTCCAGGAACCTGCCTTCCCCACCCAGGCAGATCGCCTGCTGCCCGGACCCACACGGCTCTGCCTCCCCAGGACGCTGCTCCTCATTCAGAAGCGACCCGGTCCCCGACCCGAACCCTGCAGGCTACGGAGGCGCAGCCCGTCACCGCCTGCGCCCTGGCCAGACCCGCGTCTCCCACCACTCGGGGCGCACGCCTCGTACGCTGACCTCGCGGCAGCAACGGCGGCCGGCGGAGGCGAGGGCGTCCCGGGCTCCCCGCGGCGCACCCCGCGCCCCGCCCCAGCGCCCCGCCCGGGGCCCACCTGCGGCGAGGGCGCGCAACCGTTCCGGCTCCCGGGCCTGCGGGGGGACCCTCCGCGCAGCCATCGCGGCCGCGCTGCGGACGGCGCCGAGCCTGGCCCAAGGGTCTGTCAGCTGCGGCGGCCGCCCCCGCGCCCGGGCTGGCTTCGCGACGGCGGGCGGGCGGGAGGCTCCGGGTGGAGGACCGCGGTCCTGCCCCCGCCCCGGGCGCCACGGCCGCCGATGGACGCGCCGTTCCACCAATGGAAGGCCGCTGCGGGGCCTAGGGGCGGGGATGGGCGGGACCTGGGCTCCGAGTCTGGATCTCCAGGCGCGGCGGAGCGCGGGCGCTGGATGCTCCGGGGCGGTGCGGAGGCTGCTGCTGGGATCCAGGCGGAGGCTGCTGCTGAGATCCAGGCGCTGCTCCAAGGAAAACAGCCTGGGATTTCCACCTGGCGATGTGTCTGGCGCTTTGCACGGATGGCCCTCGGAGTGGGAAGGAGAGAAACCTGGAGGGTGGGATGATGAGAAAGAGGGACCAGTGCCTTTTCCTTCTCCCTTGCCAATGAACAGGGTTCCCTTTTCTGGCCCTTAGGTCACGTCTCTGGTCGGTGGAAGCCAAGGGAGGGTGAGACTGGAATCCAGATGTAGCTGTTGGCCCAGGGCCTGTTTCACTAGATTGAGCAAATTTTCTGACCTTTATTTCCTTCTGGGTCAGCAGAGCCTGGCTGTGCTTGCTAAGAACTTACAGTTTACTTTAGGAGCGGGAATGTGTGCGTGCTTGACAAAATCATTTTTGAAGGAAAAAAAGAATACGGGAGTAGCAGAGAAAATAAACAGCCCGACAATGAAAAGACTCTCATAACAAGGCTCTTTCGCCCCCCATTTCCTAGCCAGATAGACACCGAATATCCCCCCTTTTCTTTTTCAGAAGGGGAAGAAAATAAAAATCCAATGAACACATCCTCTTTTTCCCAATACACACAATTCCAGCGACAGACTTTCATGTGCATGTTCCAGCACCTTTTGAAACAGAAGTACCATAGCACAGAAAGGTGTGGAAAACACCCTAAATTTTTAGGTGGCTCCAGTGCACTTAGGACAATGTCTACAAGTAACAGGATCACCTTCGCCATTTTCAGAATCCAGCGCAAACAATTAGTAGTCATAGAACTTTGGCAAAGAAGTAAAATTCTGAATCAGAGCAACAGCAATTAATACAATGTTAGGCATTTACTGACAGGTGACATCAGGCCAGGCACTTGGGTAATCCTTTGACACAGTTTATTATGTTATTTCACTTACTCCCAGTTTACAAATAAGGAAACTGAGACTCAGTAAATGTTAGTGCAGTGTTTGAACCTAGATCTGATCTCTCAACCGCCCTACCATTCTGTACCCATGACTCACAGAAGATAATAAAAATGTTCCCAAACTCAACTGCATGTTTACCGGGGGGGGGGGGGGGGGGGGGGGGGGGGGGGGGGGGGGGGGGGGGTGGGGTGCCCCTTTCATCCAAATCAGATTTTAACATAGAGGGTAGTTGCTGTGCCTAATTAAAGTAAAACAAAATTATGAGCAGTGATGAGTACAATTCTGTCTATGTCAGAAGTTGAAAATAGTAGGACTAATTTCTTGTGGTAAAAAAATAAATAAATACACTTTACTTAAGTCTTTAAGCCACAAAACACATTAGCCAGTAACTTCACTCCTCCCCCCACAAGATTATATTTGTGAACCTTGTTTGGACTCAGCATAGAATCTTTTCAATTCATTCATGCTCAGGATTTCCGGGTCTGCTGAGTGGGAGGCCTCTGAGTGTGGTACCTACAGACCTAGACCTGAAAGCCAGGCTGCCTGGCTTGGCGGCATGTTAGCTAGTCTTATGCAATTAATTCATGTTTTGTACCTCAGTTTCCTCATCTGTAAAACAGGACACATTAAAAAGGTATCTTTATCATAGGGTTGTTATGAAGATAAAGTGATTAAATATGTGTGAAACCCTTAGAGTAATGTTTGGCACATAATAAACACCAGGTAAATATTAACCAAATAGAGAGTGACTACACATAGAGATTTGTGAGTGACTTTATGAACAACCCATGTATGACTTATCAAATGTCTTCACAAGTATGAGGTTGTTGATTTTTTTAAATAAAGTACCTAGGCTGTGAGCTTTTTGAGGGCAAGAACTCTGATCTGCAATGCCTAGTATCTAGCTTAGAGTTTGAATATTAGCAAATGGGTTGGTTGAGAGTATGGTGTGAGGCCATGCAAAGTTTGCCTCACCCTTAGCAAAGATACCTGTAGCAGTGGTCTCAGCTCAAATGCTGACACAAATAATTGCACTCACAACATATTGACCTTAGAAAACTAAAAACAAAGACAGTACCTAGCATTGTGCCTAGAAGCCATTGACTGTGATGTTGGAGAATTCGGTAGTTCGACATGTTGCTGGTTCAGTTCCCAGTCAGGGCACATGCCTGGGTTGTTGGCCAGGTCCCCAGATGGGGGTGCATGAGTGGCAATAACACATTGATGTTTCTCTCCCTCTCTTTTCCCTTTCTTTCCCTTCTCTCTAAAAATAAATAAAATCTTTAAAAAAAAAAAAACCAGAATCAGCCCTGGCTGGTAGCACAGTGGATAAGGCACTGGCCTGCGAACCCAAAGGTCGCAGGTTCGATTCCCCAGCCAGGGCGTATAACCAGGTTGCAAACCAGGTCTCTAGTCAGGTCTGTGGCTGGAGGCAGGTGAAACGCAACCATACATTGATGTTTCTCCCTCTCTCCCTTCCCCTCTTTCTAAAAAGGATGAAATAAAATCTTAAAAAAAAACAAACAGAATCAGTGAAGTTTTCCTACCTGTACTCACTTCCAATTGCCCTTATCCAAATTCATTGTCTTTGTGTGTGTATTGAAATATATCAAATACAAAATTCACCATTTTAACCATTTTAAGTATAGAGTTGAATGATATTAATTACATTCACATTGTTGTGCAAGTATCACCAGCCACCCATCTCCAGAATATTTTGCATCTGCCCAAACTAAAATTCTGAACCCATTAAACCATCGCACTCCACTTTCCTCCCCCTCTCACACTCAGCGCCAAGCAACCAACATTCTACTTTCTGTCTTTGACTCCTTTCTGAATTTGACTACTCTGGGTATCTCGTGGAGGTGAAATCATGAAATATGTGTCCTTTGTGACTGGCTTATTTTGCTTGACATAATAATGTCTTCAGCCCTGGCTGGTGGCACAGTGGATAAGGCTCTGGCCTATGAAACCCGAGGTCACTGGTTCAATTCCCAGCCAGGGCACGTACCCAGGTTGCAAGCCAGGTCTCCAGCCAGGTCCTTAGCTGGAGGCAGGTGAAAGGCAACGATACATTGATGTCTCTCTCCCTCTCTGCCTCTTTCCCTTCCCCTTGCTCTAAAAATATTAAATAAAATATTTTTTAAAATAATGTCTTCAAGATTATTCTATGTTGTAGCATATGTCAGAATTTTCTTCCTTGTTAAGGTTGAATAATATTCCATTATAAGTACATATCACAGTTTGTTTATCCATTCATCCATCAGTGGACACTTGGGTTGTTTCTGCTTTTTGGCTATTATAAATAATGCTATGAACATAGGTGTACAAAAATTTCTTTGAATCTCGGCTTTTGATTATTTTAAGTATAAACGCAGAAATGAAACTGCTAGATCATATGGTAATTCTGAGTTTAACTTTTTGAGGAACAGACATACCGTTTTCCACAGGATTAAACAAACACTCCTACCAACAATGCATCAGGGTTCCAATTTCACCACATCCTCCTCAACACTTTTTATTTTCTATTTTTTAATACATGGTAGGACAAAAGTAGGTTTATAGTTGTGAGTACACAAAACAGTTTATTCTTGTATTATTATTAATTATTGCATTATTTTCCTTATAGACAACTGTAAACCTACTTTTGCCCTACCCTATAAGATCCATCCTAATGGGTGTGAAGTGGTATTTCATTGTGGTTTTGACTTGCAATTTCCTAACGATCAGTGGTGCTGAGCATCTTTTTATGTGTTTGTTAGACATATTCTCCATGGAGAAAGGTCATTTGACTGTTTTGACTAGTCTTTGAAAACATCATGTCATCACTGTTGTTATTCATAAAAAGTATAATTTGAGAAACCCTTATCTTTCTACATCCATTCTACATTGTATTTGAGTATCTGTTGCTTCTTAATTACATGAAGTCTCCGAATAACCACAGAACTTTTATTTCAAAATCAGTTAAGGTTGGTTTTTCTAGTAAAGAACAACGTTAATAGGTGATGAAGATGAAGATGATGATGACGATAGCAGAGCATAATTGAGCACTTAGGTGGTACCAGCCCCTGTTAAGCGCTCTACATGTATTAATTAATTCAATCCCACCCACCCATTTGAGTACCATTATTATTCCCAATATATAAACAAAGAAACTAGGGCATTACAGATTTAAGTACTGGGTCCTAAGTCTTTCTATTATTAAATGGCAGCCTGGGATCTGAGCCCAGATTCCAGGACCATATAGAAAATATCCTCTGAAAAAGAGTTATTGTTCAGGAACTCAACGACTCCCCAAAAGCCATGATTAATCTCTTTCCTGGATGAGCGGAGGCCAGGTGACCCAGTCCGCCTTGCCCCTGCCAGTCCAGGGTACAGGCGAGTTGCCCTCCGTCCACCCCCTCAGCCTGGGGATGAGCCCGTGCTGCGTGGCAAACCTAGTGTGAGGCCAAGACCCAAGTTGGCATTTCACAACCAATGCTGAGAAATCCAGAGGGCCAAGCAGAGACAGGGAAGCCAGGGTGAGAAGCCTGAACAGGCAGGGAAACCAGGAAGTCCTTGAGAGGGGCGCCTGTGGCAGGAGCAGCAGCAAGCCTGAAAGAACCCTGGTAGAAGCTGTGGCTCCTTCGCACTGGGTCTTTCAGTTGTTCAAGCCAGGCCTCCTGGGTTCCTCAGTCTGGGCTTTAGTCTGCTGGGAATGTAATCCCATCAACTAAATATCAACATTAGCCTATTAGTCATTTACATCTTAGTGTCAACAAGCCAAGCAGCTGTTCCTAAGGGGAGTGCAAAAGGAGCTTAACTGCTGGCTAGCGGGACAAAGGAGGTCAGCTGACAGCCCTAAAGGGAACTGAAAGATGCGGGGGTGGTGTGTGTGGAAAAGAACTTGATGATTTCGTGTAGGTCCAGACCAGAACTTAGCATTTTCTTGAAAACTTTTTTAAAGAAAAGTAGACAGCTTCACGATTTCCCAAATGCCCGTTATTTGTCCTGCCAGCAATTTGCATAGCGTGCTGCTCACTCACATTCGGTGGCCTTTGACCTTGGTATTTGCACTACCTGGGGCCTGGCTGACCCCTGTGATTTTTCTAGACTGTTCAAGCCTGCTTTCCTGGGGAAGCAATTCTGGGCCACCCGTGATGAGTAACCAACCCAGCTCCACCAGCCTGATCGCACTGCATGCGCCCAGTATACTGGGAGCTGCTTGGCAAAGTTCTCTGCTCTTCCACCTAGACTGTGAGCTCCCAAGGCCAGTGACTAAGATCTCAGTGTCCCCCAAGTCTCCTGCTCAGAGTCTGGTGGGCACTGAACGAGCACTTTCCCACTAACAGTTTACTGTGGGCTTTCCTCCTCTTCACCAGGTTTGATGACTCTGCAGGTAGGTTCCTTCTCTTTCTTTACTCTGAGTACTTCAGATGTCCGTCTCAGCGAATTCTCCCTCCAAAGCGTGGCACTTCCTCCTTCGTGCCTGGTCAGTTTTATAACACTGTCAGGACAGCAGGAGCCTCGCCACATGAAATACACAAATGAAAACACAATTTTGCCTTATAATCTGACGATCAAGTAAAAATACATGAACAGCTGCAATCTCTAAAACTTAAGAGACCCTTCACTGGACTTACAGATCTGATTAACCAATGAAGCATTAAAAAAAAAAAATTAGTTAAAGAGGAACAAACAGCTTTTGAGCCTTTGTCCACACCCACACCACCCCCATTTTTAGAAGTAAATCCAAGAATAGGAAAGAAAACCAGATCGCTCTTTTTTTCCAACTCACTTATTTCTCAGAATCCCCACACAGGCACATTTAATTAGTTGACTGCTTTTCTAGCCTGAAATGTTGCTTCATGGTTAAAATTTAAGAAAGAAAAGCTGGCAGAAGAAAGTGGACCTTGGAGCCATCTAGATCCCCACCATTAATTACCTGAACAATAATGGGAAGTCACTTACCCTTTTTGGACCTCAGTTTCTTGACTGAAAAGACTGAAAAGAATAGAATGTATTCTGTGGTTGATTTCTCAAACCTCATTTAATCCTATCATCACGATTCTGAGATGAAAATTTCCTCAAAAAGGGTCGTTAGAAACCTTTGGTGCATCTAAATGATTACATATCACGCAGCAGATAACATTCATAGCATCAGAAATATTGACTGACATAGGAAAGGCTCACATTTGGGGATTTATTTTTGGTGGTGGTGAGGAGAATTTCTTTCCTTCTGTTGTAGTAGCTCTTGTGTGGAGGGGAACTTCTGCAGCCCTTTTGTGACTATAAGGAAAGAGCCTGTCTGATGTTGAAATATGTATAAAGTAACTGAACCAAGAGATAGAGAAAGAGGCCTAGAACATTGAGCTCCTGGAGTCAGCCACCCCTGAAGCAGTACTATTCCTATCTTGCAGTTACATGAGATAAAAACCATTCCTCCCCTATTTTTTCTTTTAGCTTAAGTTTATTTCACATAGATTTCCTATCAGTTGCACCTGATGTAATATTAATATAGTGTATACTGTCAAATTCTACAGGAAAAAAATTTTTACAGAAAAAATATTGGAAGAATAAACCCCAAAATATTAATGGTTATTGGCATAATAAGATCAAAAGCTATTTTATTTTTTTCTGCATACTTTTCAGTATTTTCCAAATTTTCCAAAATATGTATTTCTGGTATAATTTTTTAAAAAGATTTTATTCATGCCAGCCTGTAAACCCAAAGGTCGCTAGTTCGATTCCCCAGCCAGGGCACATAACCAGGTTACAAGCCAGGTCTCCTGCCAGATCCATGGCTGGAGGCAGGTGAAAGGCAACCATACATTGATGTCTCTCTCCCTCTTTGCCTCTCTCCCTTCCCCTCTCTAAAAATAATAATAAAATATTTTTTAAAAACGAGATTTTATTCATTATTTTTAAAGAGAAAGGCAGGGAGGGAGGAAGAAAGGGAGAGAAACATCAATGTATGGTTACTTTTCACCTGCCTCCAGCTGGAGACCTGGCTTGCAACCTGGGTATGTGCCCTGAATGGGGATCAAACCAGCGACCCATGGGTTCACCGGCGCCAATCCACTGAGCCAAACCAGCCAGGTTCTCTGGTATAATTTTAAAATGTTATTGTAACACATGATAACTGACAATACTGGGAAACTTTTGTATTATTATAGTCTTGCCTCATTTATTGGTCCTTTTAGTTGAGTAATAGTTGAGATTTGATACACTTTTTGATGTTTCTAGTGGAATTGGTCATTGTTCAGGCCCAAAGTTCTTGAATGGGTTAGGCAAACTTTCTGTAAAGAGCCAAATAGTAAATATTTGTGAGCCATGAAAATCACTTAACTTTAAGCATGAAAGCAGCCTGAGATAATCCATAAACAAATGAGCGTGGTTGTATTCCAATACAACATTAGTTTTTAAAAGATTTTATTTATTATTTTTCAGAGAGAGGGGAAGGGAGAGAGGCAGAGAGGGAGAGAGACATCAACGTGTGGTTGCCTTTCACCTGCCTCCAGCTACGGACCTGGCTGGATACCTGGCTTGCAACCTGGTTATGTTGCTGTGGCTGGGAATAGAACTGGTAACCTTTAGGTTCGCAGGCCGGCGCCTTATTCACTGTGCCACCAGCCAGGGCCCAATATATTAGGAGCGCTAAAATTCAAATTTCATAGAATATTCACATGTCACAAGATATTACTCTTCTTTTGATTACTTTTCAACCTCTTGTAAATGTAAAAACCCATCTCAGTTCACAAGTCATACAAGAACAGGTCCACATTTGGCCTGAGGAATAAAGTTTAATGACCTGTGCTCTATTAATATTAGGATATCTGTCATCACATTCACTTTGGCTGCAACTTGAATTTCTGTGACATTTGGGTTACATTTCCCTTCAGAATAATAATCCTACAATGGCTGGCATGGTTTTAGCAAGGGTCCTGGGTCTGGGTGTTGTTGATGTTTGTGTCTCCATGGGCATTTGTATTCTTTCATTTCTTTGTGATGTTTAGAGGAGTCTTCCTGCTTTTTCCATTCTTTATAGTGGAGGCAGCATTCCCACCCTCTGCTCAGGAGAATTGCCATGTAGCAGTTCTAGGGGCTCTCAAGCCCCTAGTTTGCAATCTGAGCTGGAAGCCAGTAGACCTTAAAAGGATTTTTTTTAATGGCTGTCAGATTGGCTTTCTACTTCATAATGATCCCTACATGGGAGAAGTTTATTGCTCTGTCAAAAAATATTAAGTAAATGATCAAGCAATGGCAATTTAAATTTTTTTTTCTTTCTTTTTTGATATTTTTTCCATTACCGTTTATTCCCCTTATACCCTGTTCCACCTCCACTCACCCCTCTTCCCCCACAACCACCACACTGTTGTCCATGAGTCCTTTTTCTTTCTTGCTTGATCCCTTCACCCCTAATCCTGCCTCCGAGAGCTATTAGCCTTCTCTCTACCCATGAATCTGTCTCTATTTTGCTTGTTAGTTCAATTTATTTATTAGATTCCACATATGAGTGAAATCATATGATATTTGTTTTTCTTTGACTGGATTATTTCACTTAATACATTGTTCAATTTGGGAACATTTTTGAAATTTCATTTTAAGAAAGAAGAGGAAACCAGAGGGGTTTGTACTGATGACTTCGTGGTATGTCAATTAAGAATGTTTCCAGCTATGACTAACAAAAACACCTAAATTACAGTGAGTAAAATGAACAACTTCTCAGATCGCAGGAAGCCCAGAAGCAAACATTGTTGGTATTGGTTCTGTTTCTCTATTTTGGGACTGTCTTGATTCTTCTAACATGAAGGCTATTGGAGTTCTAAGCATCATTTTCAAATTCAGGGAAAAAAGAAGGAAAAGAGACAGAACCAGCCACATGTATCTTTCCCAGGAGCCCTGGCAGATGACAGCACATGTAACACTGATAGGAGGCCCTCATGTGACTTCCCCGACAGTAGGGGAATCAAGCTGGGAAGCAAGATCTAGGTTCTTCAGTTTCTGTGGTTGGGGGTAGCAAAAGAGAAGCAAGTTAGGAAGAGCTGTTCAGTTGGCATAACATTTACATGATACTCAATAATAAGGACCCATGGCATGTGAAGCTATTACTCTAGTGGAAGGGGCCACCCCAGAAAGCATAGATTTCATCTGTCTTGTGCAATGTGGTATCCTCAGCTCCTAGCACATTGCATTCACTCAATAACTATTCACAGAATAAATGAATGCATGAGTCAATGACAAGAGCTATTGGAAACTCATTGTTGATACTAACTATGCTTTTTTGGACAAGACACCAACAAAGGATCCTTTGGTTCACTCTGTCCCAAGCATCTGTTCGTAATAAAGTCTTTCCTCTAAGTCAGCCTGGCAACTGCTCAGCTAGCTGTCTACTGCACAACCTGGCACCAAGGAACAGACAAGAGTCACATATGGTAACTATGCTATTCACTCAGCTTTTATTGAATGCAGATTCATTCAAAGCAGAATGTCAACATACATTAATATCCTTCTCACACTCTAACAATCTAAGATAATTATCACACACACACACACACACACACACACACAGAGCAGTCAATGGGGAATAACAAACCTGAGTTTCAGAGAGTCTCAGTCTGCAGGTCTAGGAGACAGCACGGTGGGCATGGGAGTTGTCGGTATCTTGCAAGGCAGGATCTCCAGAGCCAGGTGGGCAGCAGGGCAGGTGAAGTCCTCAGTCCACAGGGCAGAGCCTCCGGTGGCTGACGCCGAGGGATATCAGTGTGGCGTGGGGCAACTCCCTGGTGTGAGGCTCTGCTTCTCAGCAGGGGTCTGGAGCCTGTCTCAGTTACATCTCAAGAATGGTGTTCTCCACCCTTCTGGGTCTCTTGATAAGTATCTTGGAACCCCTGCTAGCAAGTGGATAAGATTTTAGAATCTTGGATTACTTGGCTCCCGAGTTACTGCCCCTTCATCTAATGTCTTTTCTTGGTTCAGCACAGCAGTGGACATCCAGGGTGGGTCAGCTCAGCCTCCTCCTTTCAAGAAACACTCACCAGTCCCTGGTTCCATGATGTCTTAAAAGGCATGTCAATCACCATGGCCATTACAGCATCCTCATTGTTTCTGGTCATGGAGGGGCCAATGACCCACCAAAAGCTAATAGGAACCTTCTCTGGATTTGGAATATAGGTACTAGAATAAAAAAAGTCACTTTTTACTAGAGTTGTTAGTATAGGGATGGGAAAACAGTCATTTCCTTTTATTCGTCTTTGGCTCCCTAGCTGGGGTCCTCTGCACTAGACATGTCAAAGATGGATTAACAGGAGAAGCACAAGCAGAAGTGTATTAACAAGAATGTTATTCATATACACAGGAATACCCAACAATGAGTGACCCAAAGAAGTGGCTAGAATTTGGACCTATATACGGTATCTGAGGCTAAACAAAGAAAAAGGGTGTAAGGCTTCTGGGGCAGAGAGGCAAGCTATGGGAAGGTGACTAGGAAAAGTGTAATAAACAAGGTTTGTTTAGCGGGGTTTGTTATGTGTAGTTAAGCTGTTGCCTTCTCCATTAATAAGACTTAAAGAGTCCTCCTATTCCTGGTACAGGAGAGGGAGATGGTTTGACAAATGGAAATGTATAAATATAAATTTCCTTTACAAAAGGACAACTTGTGCCTTGGTTTCAGAGCTTTCCTCTGTCTGCTGGTTCTCAGTGGTTTTTAGCTCAAGAGAATTCTTTTGCCAAAGAGGCATATTTTGGGGTGGCATGTACTGGTACCCTTATTTGTTAGGAGGAAAGAGTGGCCACAGCCATCTCACGGTATGAAGTGTGATGCCAGGCTGTGAAGACAGAGACAAAGAGCCCTCATGACACCACTGAGCATAGCCAAGGAAGGCAGTCCTTGGAAGACAGCAGGGCAGCCAGTCTAGGGGCGAGTTAGTCCAATTGAGAGAGGAAGACAGAGGCTATGGAAGGGAGGACTCCAAGGAGAGAAATGGGATTGGTTATGCATTAATGCATCTGAGCATTTGGAAAATAATAGGATAGGTACCTGATAAAGCTGATGGCACACTTGGAAAGATAAATAAATATGGGTACCTAGAAAACTGAGCAAGTGAACAAAAGGGAGGCAGTGAACTCCAGGAAGAATAAGCAGTTGTACAAGAAGGGAGGCATCCTGCTTCTTTGTTTAGCAATAAGAAGTATTGACATAGTTATATATGCTTAAAAAATGGCAACTACCATGTTGGCAAAATGGGAGGTGACACAAATGAGGGCAAGAGTAGCAGAGACAAATTTTCATCTTGTAACAGGAAGTCAAAAGATAATGCCTAAAAAGATAAAGAGTAGAAAAGGCATATCATTTAGATATATGAAAAGAACTACCAGACAAACTAGGAAGAGAGTTGACATTTTAGAGCAAGAAGCTTGGGAGTTTTGCTGCTGTTTAAAAACAAAACTAAGTAGGTTTTAAAACCATAAAAACTTACTATTGTATGTATATAGTATACATAAACAGTGAATATATATAAAAACATATAGTCTATGGTTTCATACATAGTAAATATATAAACATATATATTTATGTTATAGTTTTCCAAAATGTACATTTCAAAAGAAGTACATATTAAAATATAAGATAATCAGTAGTCTCCGAGAAACCATAAATGTATCATGAGCTTTATAATATTTTTTAAATTTAATCTTTATTTTTCCATTACCATTGGGTCCCCTTATACACCCTCCCTCCAGCAGTCACTATACTGTTGTCCATGTCCATGTCCATTTCTCAATCCCTCCTCCCTCTAACTTCCCCTTATTCCATGAAAATGAATCAGCAAATGTAAACACAAAGAACATATGCTTCCTTCAAACACAAGTCACTGTGAATAGAGTACAATTTAATGATCTAGTGAGAAGTAAAGGCAAGAACAAAAGGAGTTTTCCTTAAAGGACACCTCTTTATGACAAAATGGTCTAGAAATGCAAGGAGGTGCCTTTATCTGGGCAGTGGCCCAGGAACTCCAGCTCAGAGTGAGGTAGCCTGTGAGCAGACAGGAGCCAGGTTGTAGCCCCATGCCCTTTAGAACATCATGTTCTAGGGCAGGGTTATGATCTCAGTATGTAAAATGCTAAACATCTTAAAAATAATAGCTACCGAAAATGATAATAATAATAATAATAATAGCTACAAACATGTGTGCATGCACCTGGGCCAGAGAAAAATGAAGAGTTTCCATTTTTTAGGAACCCAACATTCCCAAGTCTTTTTTTCTTGGTGCAGTTCTTGAGACTATCTCCCTATAACCCTATCCCTTTGATCCCCGCCCTCCAAGTCCTGCCAGTAATTCATACATGTGTGTGATGCCATCAGCTCTGCCTTGAAGGTCAAGAGAAGGTCCTCAGAGAGGACCTTTATGCCCAGGCTGACCTCCAGAACCATGAAGGGGTTTGATTTAGGCACTCCCCCCCACCCCCCCCCACCAAACCTGGGTTTAGACCACCACCTCTAACCTCACCAGGGGGAGCTTTCCTACCAGGAGTCCACATGGGGACAAAAGATCTGAATAATGATGGTGGATCCATCCTGTGGAGCGTGGCTTATGCGCTAAAATATAAATCAGGACCATGTGGTTATAAGTGACAGAATCCCAATCAGAACTACTAGCACATGTTACAGAGGAAATCCATTGAGTCCACTGACTGGGCAGTCAAGGGGTAGTTCTGGCTACAAGCATAACTATTTCCCAATGTCTTTACTCTCTTGGTCTCTGTCTCAGTCTCTACCTCTGCCTCTCTCTCAGATCCAAGCTCGTGTGGTTCTTAGCACACACAATCACAAAAGCAGATTCTTCCCCAGCAGCCATAGAAATCTTAGAGAATGGGTTGTGGTCCCATGGTATACACCTACACCACACACACACACACACACACACACACACATGTTCACACTTGCACACATACACATCCCTGCACATGCATGCACACATGGACACACACTCACACATACTCCTGGAACAATCATTGCATGGGCTCAGTCTGAATCATGAGCCCAGAGGAGGGGTGGCGGGCTCTTGGTTTAACAGCCCCTCCAGGTAGGGGACAAATAACTTCCAAATTGGACACACCTGTCTGTTACCACAAAAGGGGAAGGAATTGTGGGCAGGCAAAAACTATAGAAATCCATGTTTCTAAAAAAGTATAACTTAAGCTTAATTATGGCTTAAGCATAATTTTATACTTAACAAAGTGCTATTGTTGCATTAAGTAATTATCACTCCTTACCAGGAAATCGGTGAGACCCATTGCCAGGAATAAGCCACTATCCTGGGCCTTTTCAGATTTCCTGTTTTTGTCATTCTAACCCTGCAACATTTGCTGATTTCCTATTCAGTCTTATAAAATCCTATTCCTGGTCATCTTCAGAGCTCTTTCCTGATAATAACGTGGCCTAGGATTTCTCCCTCTCTCTGTCAGCAGTTTCTTAGAGTATATAGTTGAGCTTCATCGACTGCATTTCCCTGTCTTGCTTTGCCTATTCTTGTGTTTTCACCCCAAAACCTGCACATGTTAGAATACAGAAAGGCAGCTTTTCTTCAAAGATTTTAATGATTTTTTAAAATATTGAGGTCATTGGATTTTGGATAAGGTAGATCCTGTGATTTCCCATTTATGTTCTTGGACTCAGGATGGCAGATGGCCAGTGGTGGCCACACACACTCTCCCATCCCAGTGACATTCTACAATGCCACATTGCCACCCTGCCATCAGGAGGCGGAATCATACCTCTTCATGGATCTGGGCCTCTCGTGACTCTGTTAAGCACACATGGTATTGTGGAGGTGATGCTGTGTGTCACAGAAGGTGACACAGCTTCCCTCTTGTTCTCCGGGGCATTCGCACTTGGTTGGCAGAGGCACCCTGCATGAGTGCGAGCGGCTGGCTGGAGCTGCCATGCTGGGAAGAAGTCCTGTGACAGGAGAGGCCCCAGGGGAGCCCTCGGCCAGCAGTCCTTCGTCTTTGCTCTTCCCAGCCTGTGCCACACACCAGAACCAGAGGGAACACACCTTGTGCCCGTGTTGGCTCTGAGCTGTCAAGCCACACCCAGCCTTTGAGCCCTCCCAGCGGAGGCCTCATCACCACGGAGCAAAGAAAGGTCCTTGCTGTGCCTTTTCCAAATTCCTGGCTCACAAAATCCATGCACGTAATGGAACAGCAGTAGGGGCTGAGGCCGCAATAGTAACAATAACTACCATCTGAACACACTCCCCAAGGGCAGAGCCAGAACTTACAGCGCCATGAACTTGTCCCATACTTTTGTGACACCCAGAAAGAATGCTTGTGGGGAGTTACCAAGATTCATAGATTGTGAACCTGCAGAGCTCGGGGGCTCTGGAGCGAATCTCGCTTTATACGCAAAGAAACTAAGCCTGTGACCTGGGAAACTAGGTCAAACTGTAGCCCTTTTCTTTAGGCAGCAGAAGCCTAGTGATCTAAGTCATGTCAATCCAGGTTGGCTGGAAGAGTATAAATTAGAGGCTTCACTGCCTAACGCCTTCAGCAAGGAAAGACAACTGGAACGTTCATTAACCATCTCTGTCTATGCTTCTGTTTCAATCTACTCAGAGCCCGTTGAGGTAATGCTTTAGGTATGGAGCTACCTGGGCCCAAGTGATGAGTTTGCTTTGTGTGGGTCATTTGATTCCTGGGGCCCAAGGTGAGGAATTTAATTTGTACCCTGCAGGCTGCCTGTCTTGGAAATGCATGTATCAGCTCATAAAATGAGCTGAGCAGGGAGGTCTTGGTTAATGGGTATCAGATTAGCTTTGTCAGTAGGTCCTGAGACTCCAAGGTCAGGCTTGGCGTATGAAGCCTGGCTTCCTTGCTGTCTCACTTTGCAACTCTGGGCAAGTCACCCAGCCTTCCTGAGCCTCGAGGTCTCACATGGGACACCTGGATCACAAGAGCTCCTCTCTTACTGGGGTGCTAACAGATGGAATGAGTGGTGCATGTAATGGACAGAAAGCTTGCCTAACATGTGGCAAGCATCCAATCACATGGGCTACAATAATATGATATGACAGAATGCTATGTGGTCAATATAGCTAGCCATGTTCTCCTATAAATCATAGTAATGTCATAGCTAGGGGAGGTAGGTTTTGCATCCAGAGCACCTGGGTTCAAAGACTGACTCTGCCATTCAGTAGCTAGGTGACCCTGGCTATGTCACTTACACTCTTTATTGCCTCAGTTTCTAACTCTGCAAAATGAGAATAACAGTGGTACCTGCTCATAGCTGTGATGGGAGTTCACTTGCGTAAAGCCTGGAGCCTAGCCTGGCACATGGTAATAAGTGTTAGTTATTTTTACTATACACAGGACCTCTGGTTTGCATTTTGAAGCCTTTCCTGACTCTTAATAGCTAGGAGGTTGCTGTTAGAGCTGAAGGAACTGGCTTAAATTTAAGACCAAAGATTAGGGTGGTAATAGGGGGGCATTGGCTCTTACCCTGCAGGTCTGAGGTCACGAGGCTCCAGACACACTGACTAAATCCGCAAGTCTCATGTTCAGTTCCTTTGTGAGCATCGTCACTGACTCAAAAATGATGCACTTTTCCACTCAATAGTTGAAAAAGTCCCACAGTGATGCATAAACAACCACGGTATTTAAACTGGTGCCATATAATACAAAGCCAGGCTGAAAGACATCCAGAACCCTGACCCTTTAGGAAGGGGAGGCCGCACAATTGACCCCCTCTCTTTCCCTTCTCTTCTCATGTCCCCTCTTTCTCTTCATCTTTATTGAAATATGATTGGCTTATACCATTGTGTCATTGTAAGGTTCACCACACGTTGGTCTGATCTATGTACTTACATGCTGCGAAATGGTTACTACCATAGGCTAACTAACACTTCCATCACGTCACATAATTACCATTTCCTTTATGTGGTGAGAACTCCACCTCCCCTGTTTGCTGGCATAGTTGATACCATTGCCCTACTCCCTTCCCACCTTCCACGTTTCTCCTTTATCCTGAGGAACTACAGAGAGCCCTTGAATTAGGGCATCGCTTTCCCAACTGGTGTAGAGAGAGGTCAAGGAACTTCTCACCATCTCCCATTTCATACATGTTCCGGAGGGAAGAGAGTTTGGCCCCAGATTCAGTGGTGCAGAATGGTTGTCAACAGCCTCCCGAATCACTTCTGAATGAAGAAGGTGTGGAACCCAAGTTTCATGTGGCTTTTGCTCTCAGGGTGGCAGCCTGAACGCTACCTCCTGGCAAGCACGCCCACCCAGTTCCGGACCCACACGCAGCCCCATTAACCCTTCGCTGCTCCCCAGCGAGAAGCTATTTTCTGGCCCACCATCTGTCCTTTGCCAGGAGAGCAGCTTGGGCAAACAGAAGCGGTGGACAGGTGGGGCAGGAAAGAGCCCTAATTACCCCAGACTGAAAACACCAGGCAGCGAAGAAGGCGCTCAGGCTGGTGTGCAGCCGGGTAGGAGCGGGGGCTGGAGTCTCGCCCCGCAGGGCCCACAGGAAGCTGGGGAGGAACGGAGCTCACCACACCAGGCCCGCCATTGGCTCCCACAGGTTTGCTTTGAAGCCAAGTCTCACAACACATTTCGGCAGGCGCTCAAAGAGAAGCCACAACATCAATTGTGGAATAAGTATAAGTGTGGCTCTGTCCTGTTGCTCGGCAGCCTTATAGTTAGGCAATGAAGGTTTTTCGTTTATCTCATTTTCCTTCTTTGCTTCCTAAAAAAAAAAAATGGCAGTAGTCCGTGGCCATAAAAATTCAGCTTTGCTTTTCTGGGGTTGATTGGAGGCTTGTTATGTCAGCGGCTGCGGCTGCCTCCTACAGGACACAGGCACCCCGTAGGACAACACTGACTCCAACGCCTTCTTTTCTTTTAAGATTTTATTCGTTATTTTCAGAAAGAAAGGCAGGGAGGAAGAAATAAAGGGAGAGAAACATCAATGTATGGTTGCCTTTCACCCGCCTCCAGCCACGGACCTGGCTGGAGACCTGGTTACGTGCCCTGGCTGAGGATCGAAGCTTTGGGTTCACAGTGCCTATCCACTGAGCCACACCAGCCAGGGCTACTTCTTTTCTTTTTAAAGATCTTTACCTCTGCAGGTGAAACGCTTGAGAGTTAGAATGATGTGAGGCTTGTACTGACTACAACGTGGGGATTTTTCTGGTGGGATTCACTTTGTAATATGAGAGGTCTGAGGCACATGGGCAGCTTCTGTGATTTGCAGACCTCTTCAAAGGAACAGGGGGAGACCCAGAACCAGGTCAATTCCTGGTGCTTAGCTTCCTGGGAGAGCCCCACAGACCGTCAGAGTCTGCTAGGGTGGTCTTCCTTCTGTGCTGATGAAGAAAAGGAAAAGGGAGGAAAAACTTGAGGTGCACCAGTCCAGGGGAGGGAGCTGGGTGAGACCCGGCATGTGGGTGTCCCCTCTCCCTCCTCTGGGCCAGGTTCATGAAAGTGCAATTTCTCCAAGGTTAGACGGAGGCTGATATATGGGAAAAAAAGGACCAGGCTTACTTTCAAAATGTTGGAGGTTTTGTGGGGAAACTGTGTCCATAGTCAGTGATACCAGGTTTGTTGAATGACTACATACAGAATCAAGAAAGGGACCCAGGTTCTTCTCACCTGACATACTTTCTTTGGGGTTCACTTACTCTCCTTGAAGGTGACTACCATGGTGACCAGAAGTTCTGGTTTTCCACCAGAGCTGTTTCTCCCTCCCTTTTCTCTTTTAAAAAGGCAGGTTTGAGGAAGCTACAGGCAGATTGGGCTCAGTCCCCAGAGTCCCCAGGCACTAAGGGGTCTCTCTACTACTTCCTCCAGGTTTTCACTTGCCATCTCTGTAGAGTGGTTGACAAATAGGTGTGCATGACCCACAGACCTGATCCTTACCTCTTCCCCTACACCCTGTCCTGCTTGTCTGCTGGCCCTCTGCTCTGGTCAACCCATGTGTCCCCCAACGATGGCATGCAGCAGCTCCTGGATTGACATGTGCATGCCTCAGGGTTTGCGGCGCTACTCAAGACCCTTCTGTCTGGCCACTGCCTTCCACCGTCCGGGCACTACCCTCCTGTGCCATGTTCAATATGAGAAGTGGGGCCCTGGTCTAGATGCCTCTGGCTTTCTCTCAGCCTCTCTGCAGGTACTGCATGGGTGCCTTGGGCCCAGTGAGGCACCAGACTCTGCCATTTCTAATCTGGCAGGATGGATATTGGCTGTGGCCTGGCGCCCACATGAGGCTTCCCCTGAGAGGTGGTCCCTCTTTGGCCCCGGGGAAGCTGGGACATGCTTTCGGGGCACGGCACTCTTGCCCCAGGCCTCCCAGCTGCCTTGGTGTTTTCTGCTCTTCCAAATTTCCAGGAGCTTTTGATCCCAAGAAGCAGTGAAGTCTCTCCACTGCCCTCTCCGGTGAGTTGAGTTTTCTCTTCCTCCCAACCCTCCTTCCCTCTTTTGGCCGCAGGACATGCTCTTTCCTCCTGGGAGAAAGATGGGGAGTGGGATGGAGGTGGGGGGAAACAACCAGGGGACCAAGAGGAAAATTCATTAGTAGGCATTTCAAAAACAGCTCCCTACTTACATCAGGCGGAGGGAACATTTCCTCATTTCCTAGTTCCACCTCAGTGAAATTGCTGTGCAACCAGACTCTCATGCCCACCACCCCAGAGTAAGTGCAGGGTAATCAGACTCTGCTCTCCACCCTTGGGAGGGTCAGCCAAGGACCACCTGTGGCCCTAGGTAACCTGAGTCCCAGAATGAGGAGTGGCACTCCAACACTTCACAATATGTGCTTAAATGAGAAGCGGGGAGGGTGCAAAAGACCCCCCACTCTGACCTTCCCCTGCTCTGGGCCCTCTGTGCCAGGTAGAAGCCTGTGGTTTATACCCATGGACAGGTTGGGCTATCTCTCCAGACTTTCTGACTTTCTAGGGCATTCCCTACCACCAGCCTCTTGGCAAGGGTCCCACCAAAAGAAAATCAAGAAGTTATTACGAAACATTGTCTGTTGAATTTCCTCTTTGAGGGGCTGTCCACCAGCCGTTAGAAAACAGAAGGAACTCCCGGGCACAGTTGGGAGCTCTTCAGGTGTTCTTCCCCAAGGCGAGGCAGGCGGAAATGGTTAGCTTGCAAAAGAGGGCAAAACATAACATATGATTCCCGGCTATGAGAAAGCACGCTAGGGTGATCTATACTTTAAGGGTGGTCCAAGGGGCTCACCTATGATGAGCAAAATGCATTTGTAATTTTAGATAATGTAGCTCACAAACTCCTAGTCAAGTGGCAATGGAAACTGACACCCTTGGGAGTGCCCTGTGTCCCTGCTCCTGTGAGGATGCTTAACAGTGTTACCTGGGATGTGACACAGAACCGCCAGGTTCCATGCAAGTACGGAGGGGGAGGAGGTGGTGCAAACCCCCTGGTGTGGGGCAGAGGAAGGTCCAGACCCAGCTAAAATAGTCTTTTTCTGGTTGCCAGCACACTGCCAGTGTGATTTACAACAGAACCCCGTGGACTAAGCCGTGCAAGTACTGTTTATGTTTGTATGTGACTCTTGCAGCTGGGAGTGAGAGACATAAATCAGGCAAAAAAGGGAGTCCATGGCTCATGTTACCAACACACCTGGGTTGCTCTTGGCTTTGGACTAGGCTGGATCTGGTGTTTAAGCCGAGGCAGCGTCAGTCCACCACAGGACACGCAAACAAACATTTACTAGTCCCTAACCTGCGACCTTTCCAAAGATAAACGTCGCTCTGAACAGCCGTTGGCCCCGGGGCTGCGCACAGAAGTTTCCTTAACCCGCACGGGCTGGGCCCCGCGCCGCCGGTCCGTGCTGTGGGGGAGAGAAGCAAAGAAGCAGAAGAGGGAAGCACCAGGGGTTTCGTCTCTCCCTCGCAAGTTCACCTGTTTGAAGACTAGTGGGCTGAGTGAACGGAGAACCAGGAAGTAGAGGGAGAAACAGTTTCTTCTGTTTTTTATGAATATGAAGGGAAATTGTGGCCCTAGAGAGGACTTGATTAACCAAACTGATTCTATGCAATGCCTCCTCTCAGCTGAAGCGGGGGTGGGGGGGCTCACTGTATGGACATATAGAGAGATGTATGAAATACACGCAGTTCCCCTGCCCCCTCCAGTTGCAATACATGCCACCTTCTCCATTTTTTAAATCCTGGTCTTGTCGGGTCTGCTCCTCCACAAGAGAAAGGTCAAGAAAACAGACCTCACTGATGTGGGAGGGGCCGAGCCCCTCCGCTCCCAGGGTGTGAGATGGAAACCCCTTGAATTCGGGCTGTCTAAGAATGATGGGGCAGAGCTTCTGGTGCTCTCTGTAAACGCTAATGACAGCGCTAACTATTGCCTGACACCATGTGAGACTGTGTGTGATGACTCATTTCACTCTCACACAACAGCCCTAGGGGCTAAGGGCTATTCTTATCTCCGTGTTACAAAGGTACAGGCAGAGGCACAGGGCTTCTACTAACAGGTAGAGCTTACTCCCCATTCGCGCCACCCCCTAGCCCTGGCCTCCACCTGGCGCACTGGAATCCTGGGGCTTCCTCTGCCCCTGGGCCATGCATGACCCAGGCAGGCCAGGGGCGGCTCCCAGACCACCAGGGCTCTGCTCTCCACCCCAGGACCCTCAGCTGCATGTGGAGGGCGGGGTGGGGCCAGCTGGGGAGGATGGTCAGAGCAGAAGGGTAACTGGCCACTGCTGTGAGCAAACCCACTCCCTGGAATGCAGGACTGTGGTGACTGTCAGCTACAGAGGTTTCACCTACTTTTAAGAACAGAAGATGCACTAGATAGATGAAGGAACAGAGGTCATACATACAGTGAAACATGTAGTAAAAAGTTGAAATGTACAGACTAATGGAAAAATATTTTAGGTTATTAATATTCAGTTCTGCTGAATGATGAGACATGAGCATTTTAGCTTATTCCATAAGCAGGTATTTCAAAGAAACCTCACTTTGTACTGTAAAAAAGTACTCCAAAGAGGTACTCCAAAAAGACCAGAATAGTTCAGTAGAAACTATAATAAGGTTTTAAAATTGACTTATGCGTTATAAAATCCGAGGTATGTAAAATACACATACAGTTGAAAGCTGCCCGCCACCCCCATCAGTCAGTCACTGCGTCCACTCCCCAGTGTTACTTGTCTTACAGATTCTGCCAGGGAGGTGAGGGAACAGTGTAGATAGTCTCCCCATTCCTTTTTTTAACACAAATAGGCGACCCCTCCCCCATTCTCCATCTGCCTAGGAAAAAAAGTACATGATATATTTTGTAGAACATTCCGTATCATTTATGCCCAGTTTCCTCAGGGAGTGAGAATGCCGTATGAAATACAAACAGGGAAAGCAAGCCAGGAGACACCCCATTTTCAAGGCTGCCCGGAAGTAACTACTTACTGCGTATGAATCACTCCGTACAGAACAGCTTCTCCAGCCTCACTACTGTTAAACCCAACAGGACATAATACATTGGGATAATTATTTATCAACTTCTAAACAGTGGCTCCGTCAAACCATGGGGGTGCATGGTGAGAGAGCTGAGCTTTGAAATCAAAGCTATTCAACGTTTAGACACACAGGCTAAGCGTCAGTGTCCTGCCACAGCCACAGAGGAAGAAGCCAGGCCAGGGCCACCTGAGATGTAGCTATTTGTGTGCGTGTGTTTGAGTGAGTGTGTGTGTGTGTTTGATTGTGTGTGTGTTGAAGGGGAGGGGAGGGCAGTCAAGAACAGTCTCTGTCTCTGTCTCTCTCTCTCTCTCTGGAACTTCAATGGGGGAAGTCAGGAGAATGAGGCAGTTAGAAGTGGGAGAAGAAACTTCCACCGGAGGCTGCAGGCTCAGGACGGACTTGATAGGATGTTCCTGCTTAAGTCTCCGGGCAGAGGCGGAGTCAGGGCCCGGGGTAGTGTGCTGATGGGGGAGCCCTAGAGAGCAGACCCCAGGGCTTGCTGCGGGGCCCCCTGGGCTGCCTTGAGCTCCTGCCAGCTCTCATTCCAGCCTCCGGGTGGCTGCTAACCCACATTCCCTGGCTTGAGTTTAAAGCGCCTATGGCTTGGGGACACTCAGCGAAGGTTTGTTTGTTTGCATCTGAAAGCATGTAACCCACACAATCCTATGTGGCACCTTTGCTGAGACTGGAGGGACCACAGGTCCGGCCATCCTGCCAGTTTGTCTGCAGCTCAGGAAAGGGGCTGAGCACACCCCCTCCTTCGTGGGAGGATCCAGACCTGCCCTCATGTCTACTACCTGCTGCTGTGCAGGGACTGATGTTGTATTTTTTTGTTGAAGTCCTAATGGTGTATGAGGAGGAAGAGTTAAATCTAAGCTGCAAAGGCGCTATGGTAGTCAGGGGAATGTTCCAGGGATCTCCTTAATTAAAAACAGGAAGTGCTTTCAAGGATTTTTCAAGAAGCCTTTTCCACATAAAAGCAGAATTTGAAAAACACCACCCTCAGGTTTCCATCAGGGACTAGTGGCCTGAGTTTGGGAATTAACTCCCCACTATTTTTCTCCTTCCAAGTGAGGGTTTCTGATAGCTCTCTGTCCCAGCAGCTCGTGCTTACAGATTTAGGTTCGAGCAGAGCTTGCAGAGTGCCTCCTCTGGGTACCGGGACCCTGCCACTGCTGTTCTGCACAAGGCCTGATGGGTCCCCATTACTGGTTAGGAGGGTGACCAGTTGTCTGCTTTGCCCTGGACTGAGAGGTCCCCCAGGGTGCCCAAACTGGGAAAGCCTTAGGCAAATCAGGATGAATTGATCACCCTAAGAAGATACTGGGACAGAAACGACTCCCCTACTCATTGCTGTCCATCCCAGCCCCCTAGATCAACTGAATGACTTCATCAAGAACACAGCTGCCCCTCCTGATGGTGAAGTCTTAGTTCTTTGATTGTCTTAACGCTGACCAATTTCCTGTGACTTCCTCCACCAAATGACACCTGACTGCTAGTAGGACTTCTAGCCCAAGAAGAACATAAAGCTCAAATTTGAATTTTCTTTTCTTAAACAATGTTTGCAACTCAAACTCATGCATGAAATATTTGAGCATTATTTTAATGTTTAGTTACTGGTTTTCATTATCAAATACTTTATGATGATTTTATCACCAAGTCAACAGAAAAGGGATACAGAGAGAGGGAGGCAAGGCTTTTGCTGTGTTCTGGGGTACGAATGCCCCTTTTTCCTCATTCCCAAGGGCCTGGCTCTCTAGAATGTGGTAACATATTTCTTGAGTCTTGTCCCTGGCTAAAGGCCTTGATTTCCTTCCAAGTTGCTGCTGTAATTTATAGATTAACAACCCTTTCCTCTTGCAGGACGTTGTTTGATGAGCTGTGTACAGCACTCTGCTTTGTTTACCTTGCGAGACTAACAAAGCCTGGCGTGTTTACCTCACTTGAAGGAGCGTGGCTGTGTGGAGCCAGGACAAAGGCCCGGGCCTGACTCATCTTGGCTCCCATGCTGACTTTGTGCTCTCCCTAACAGGGCTTCAAAAGTCCCCAATTACTTATCTTGGTATATAAATGCTGGGGATGCTTTGTGTCATTCTGGCTGACTTTCCACTCTCTTCTTCATTATTTTAAAAACTCCACATTGACAAGCGAACACTAAGATTTCATTTTTGTGTCTGTGCTTTTGATGATATTGGCTTGACTCTTGGGCCTTAGGCACTGGAGCCACAGAAAGGCCAATGACAGTGCCCTTCACCCCCATGTGGCCCGGTCAGCCTGCTCAGACTTCCAAGAGCATATGCAGCACAAAGGATGCAGATTCGAATTCAGTAGGCCTAGGATGAGGCCTGACATTTTATATATTTTTCAGGTTGTGATACATTTTATTTAAATTTTTATTCATTATAGATAGGCAGGGGGAGAATAACTAGGCCATAAATAAGTAATGATAAGTCAGAGGTAATGAGAAGACAAGATTAGTCCCCTTTTTGTGGATAAAGCTCTTCAATTACTTCTGTCGCCATAGACTTACAACACGTTGGTACAGCAATGAATCATGCAGTGTGCAGTCCTAAGCTTTTTCATCATGTGGATTTTTACCCTGATCACTAAGTTTTATACATGCTTTATGCATTCAACAAATTAAAAACAGCATGATGCACTTTACTCTTGACAGAATGGAAAGACTGGCTGGAACTAATCCTCCAGGTAGAAAATGATATTCTGCATTTCTAGCCAGCTCCTCAGTGATGTCTATGCTGCTGGACCAGGAACCACATTTTGAGCTGTGACAAAGTTGAGAATGACACATGCCTGGGATTGAGGGGCCAGGATGAGGATAACAATTAAATTCTTCATAAGACACACATAGAATTAAACACCTACAATTATTATCTAGACCATCTACTCTACAGCTTGAGAGCTTGTTTCCTCACCAATTACGAGGATTAATTGCATGTGGTTCTGACAACTAAATAAAAATAATGGGAGACTTCTGGCCAAAATGGAGGCGTAAGTAGACAGAATTCATTTCCCTTCATAACTAAGAAGGAATGCAACTACCTCCAAACTGGAGGCAACCACAAGTTCCAGAAAACCGAGCTTCGTGGAAGTCCAATAAACAAAGATATAAATAAGAAATACTCATCCAGACAGGTAGGAGGGACGGAGCCAGGGCAGAGAGGACAGGGTGTGGTGGTGGCAACAGTGGTGAACGTGGCTGTGGCTGGCTGGAGGAAAGTGCAGTCACACATTAAGAAAAGCAGGGAGGGATAGCTGGAGAGCCCTACCAACACCACACCAGACCGTGCAACTCACGGTTCCAGCGCTGGGGAAAATAAAGCCTCATTGATTCTAACTATGAAACACAGTGGGGGTTGAGGCAGAGGAAGAAACTGCTGGTCTCTCAGCAGAGTCTGCTTGTTTAGAGGCCTCCATGGTTCTAGAACATCTATAGACCCACCCACTCTGGGAATCATGGCCAAGGCAACGGATAGAGAAACTCTAGGCCCGTATATGGGAAATGAGAGAAGTGCCTAGAAAAGCTGCATTGTTATCTCTCAGACCTTTGCCATATTACAGCACCACAGCGTGGTAAAATAGATCACCCTGAACTGATGAATATCTAAGGCTCTGTCTCTTAAAACATAACAGGTGTGACAGCTCTACCTAAGACACAGAGGCAAATACAGGAGCCTGTCAGGTTGAAGAGACATAGAAGTATGGCCCAAAAGAGGGAACTGATCAAGGTTCTAGTGGGAGAACTAAGTGACAAGGAGACAGCCAGCCCAATAGATACAGAATTCAAAATATTGGTGATAAAGATGCTAACAGACTTGACAGATATGCTTAAGTATTGCAAGCGCATAAGGGAAGAAGTGAAGGCTATGCTAAGTGAAATAAAGAAAAACCCACACAAAAAACCAATGGTGAAGGGAAGGAAACTGGAAAGGAAGAAATAAACAGTCAACCAGTACAGAATGAGGAAATAAGAACTTTTTAAAATGAGGAGAGGCTTAGGAACCTCTGGGACAACTTCAATTGTGCCAAATCATAGGGGTGCCAGAAGGAGAAGAGGAAAAACAAGAAATTGAAAATTAATGTGAAAAAATAATGAAGAAAAACTTCCCAAATTTGGCAAAGGATGTAGACTTACAAGTCCAGGAAGCACAGAGGGTCCCAAATAAGGAGGACCACACCAAGACACATCATAATTAAAATGCCAAAGGTTAAAGATAGAGAATTTTAAAAGCATCAAGAGAAAAGAAGAGAATTATCTACCAAGGCATTCCTACAAGACTATCGGCTGATTTCTCAAAAGAAACTTTGCAGGCAAGAAGGAACTGCCAAGAAGTATTTGAAGTGAGGGAAAGCAGGACATACAACCAAGAATACTCTGTCCAGTAAAGCTATCATTTAGAATAGAAGGGCAGATAAAGTGCTTCCCAGGCAGGTTAAAGCTAAAGGAGTTCATCACCAAGCTGTCATTATATGAAATGTTAAAGGGACTTAGTTAAGAAAAAGAAGATCTAAATTAGAAACATTAAAATGACAACAAACTTGTAACTATCAACAACAGAACCTAATAAAAATACGAACAAAAACAAACTAAGTAAACAGAATAGGAACCGAATAATAGGTATGGGGATCATTTGGAGGGCTATCAGCTGGGAAGGGGAGGAGGAGAAATGGGGAAATGGTGCAGGGATTATGAAGTATAATTGGCAGGTACAAAAGAGACAGGGGGAAATTAAGAATAATATAGGAAAATGTAAAGCCATGGAATTTATATGCATGACCCATGGACATGAACTCCGGGGGGTGAGATTGCTGGAGGGAAGGAATGTACTGGGCAGAGGGGAGCAAAGGGAAAAGAAATTGGGACAACTGTAACAGCATAATCAATAAAATATTCTTTAGAAAGATAAATAAAAATAATGTTTGAACCCCCTCCCTCCATTCAGCTGTCCACACATACTATCTTGCACTCTGCTTCTATTCTTTTTCAAATTAATTCTAGTGGCTATTCCAAATTCACACAGAGAAATTACCGGATTGATTTAGTGAGCAGCAATGTATTCCCTTGTATAAATGCACTTTAATTTATTCAGTTGATCCTACACAAGTAATCTTCAAGTTGGTTTAGGTTTATCTTATGAGGTTTTCAGAATGCCTTGAAAATTAGTTTTCAATACCTCAAAAGTGACAGGGGAGGCCATGATGTTTATGCTCATTAGCATCTTGAGGAAACTGAGGTGCCAGCCTAGGCTCGGCAGGTCACAGAAATGATGCAAAATCTTGTTGGTTGGCTGAAACCGTACATTTTCCAAAAGGAGGTCAATAAAAAGAAAATTTAGGAAAAAAATGTTCTTAAAGCAACTGTGACATCACTTTCTGAATACCAAGTGTATGGCTTCATCTCTCTGCCTCCCTTCCTTACCTACCACTTTCTCTGCCTTCTTTTCTTCACAGGGAACTTGTAAGTACCTTTGACTTCCACGTTCTGATAATCTGACCTAAGGGTTCAGACCAGGTCTTTCTCCTAAGTACCAGCCCCTTACTGGATGATAATAATTCCAGGATCTTCTCCCCAGCAGTCATGGTCTCTGTGAATCCTAGAAAAGCCAAAGACAAACCAGACTGTCCCATTCGGTTTGCATCCTGTGTCAGTTGCACAGTGTCCTGATTACTGGTGGTTTACGCTACGTCTTGGTCATATCAGTGCTCCAGCTTCATTGTTTCTCAAGATAGCTTTGGCTTTTCATGATGTTTTGCATTTTTACATAAATTTTAGAATTGGCTTGTTAATTCCCTCCTCCCCACCTCCAAAAAAGAAAACAAAAACAAAAACAAAAAAACCCCAACTCTGCAAGGAGTGTGACAGGGATTGCATTTAATTGACAGATGGATTTCGGGAAAATTTACATCTTTATAGTATTGATCCATCTGATTTATGAACATGGTATTTCCATGTATTATTTAACACTTTTTACATTTTCCAACAACACTGTGTTGTTTTTAGTGAAGAAATCTTGCACAGCTTCTGTAAAATTTTTCCTGGGTATTGTATTTTAAAAAAACCATTGGAAATCAGCCAGTTTTCATTTATAAAGTACCCTGGCTACTATCCCCAAAAACCATACTCTCCTGGCTATCACATTTACTTAAAACATTTTTGGAAATTCAAACTGAGCTCTAACTTCCTTATTTGGGGTTTCTTTACCAGTTCCTGAAATGAATGCCTTGGGGACACTGGGAACCATTGACAGAAAAGACAAAATGTCACAGTAATTCTTCACTACTGACAATTAGGGTTTCCTGAGGACTCAAAGTGCTCCAGGTGGGGTGGGGGGCACAGAACTGTGAAAAAGAACCCACTTTTGGCAGATAAAACCAGGGTAAGTAGGTTTGGAACCCACCAAGCACAATGGCCACATCACACTTAGTCCTCTCAAATCCTTTGTAGAATTGTTTAATAGAAATGTTCCTATATTTGCCTGCTGTGGGAACACTTAAGGATGTGGGGTGCCGGCAGTTGATCTGCGGCGTGGGACTGGGCATTCCCGCCTACAGGCAAGACTTGAACACCATGTTGCTCAACATGGAGGCCAGGCCCTGGCAGCCTCCACCACGGAGCAGGGCTGAGAGTAACCACCACCGGGTGAAGCGAGCCAAGGCGTGCACTGAGACCAGGCTGCGTGACCAGCAGTGAGGCTGAACTTCACACAGATGGAAACCTATGTCCTAGTCTCCATTTAGAGACTGAAGCAATTTGCTTAAGCCTTTTTTTCTTTTTTTAAAGATTTATTATTTTTAGAGAGAGGGAAAGAGAGAGAGACAGAGAGGGAGAGAGACGTCAATGTATGGTTGCCTTTCACCTGCCTCCAGCTACGGACCTGGCTGGAGACCTGGCTTGCAACCTGGTTATGTGCCCTGGCTGGGAATTGAACCAGCGACCTTTGGGTTCACAGGCCAGCACCTTATCCACTGTGCCACCAGCCAGGGCCTGAGCCTTTTTTTCTTATAATTACTTTGCTTATCTTCATTACCTTCATTCTCTTCCTGGGCAGCCACTTAAGGGAGAAGAAATGATGGCTAGATTATCTGGCAAAAGACCAAATGCCATCTAAAGTTAATACTAGGATAGATTAGTTCTCTGTAATGTCCCTTAAAAGTGAAAGGCAGTGATATGTATTAAAGTAACGTATGGAACTCACAACAAAGAGATGGTCTTTTCCATTTAGTGTTACAGAATTTAATTTTTTAAAAAATTAGTAAATCTATGCTCTTATTTTCCTAGCTCTTACAAAATGATAAATAGCTCTAAAAAAGGTCATTTTTTCAAATAGGGCAATTTTAAAGGAAACACAGAAAAGTTGCAGGTTCCTTGTAGAAGCAAGTCATCTTGTAAATGCAAATAAAGGATTTGAGTCTTGGCCGGGGAGCTCAGTTGGTTACAGCGTTGTCCTAACACACCAAAGTTATGGATTTGCTTTCCAGTCAAGGCACATTAAAAAAACAACCAATGAATGTATAAATAAATTGAACACAAATTGATGTTTCTCTCTCTCCCTTTTTCTCTTTCTCTCTCTCTTGCTTTCTCTCCCCACTTCCTCTCTCTAAAATCAATAAAGAAAAAAATTGAAGATGATGCCATCGTTAAAAACAACTCAGAATCAGCATATAATACTCGGTGGAAGCTTCCCTGACACTTAGCAGATGGTTTAAGGTTTACTCATGGGGTTTATATTTGGATAAGCATGGCCTGTAGTTTTCCACCTCAACACAGCAGAGCAGGTCCCAGTTTCTAAGCTGGGCGGTGGTCCAACAGGAAATAGGAGTGACAAATAAAATTTCCTATACCAGTAAGAATGGTTAGCTTTCCAGGGTAGCCTGCAGCCCACTGAAGCCATAAAGTACCTGGAACTCCCTTTTAATATGCCAGAGGAAGACGGATGCCAATGCCTGAGGTTTGAACGCAGCCTCTGGAAATTTGGCCCATGGAACTTCCCAGGGAGAAAGCTTGTGCTGGGTTTGCAGTGCTGGGCTGGCCCTATAATAGGCCTCAGGGGTGGAGCCCAATGGCAGTGAGTGGGTGGCGTGCCACCCAGGTCTGAGACTGCTGTGTGCTGGCCTAGAGTGGGGAGGGTGCCCTGCAGCTCCTGAGGATGGACATCCCTGGACTCCCTCCTTGACCTTACACCACTGACCCTGTGCTGGCCTCACACTGGTGTCGCAGGGGAGGGGGCAACGGGCAGGCAGGAACCGGGCTGAGGGAAAGGGTTGCATGGGCTTTCCAGGGAGCCCCCAGGGACATGGGAAGGGACTTACGGCTATTGAATCGGGAGGAAAGGGTGTTCTTTTCTTGGGGGCCTTGTTCCAGTAGCTGTTCATTGATCCAGGGAAGCCTGTGCCCCGGTGGTCTGGAGCGGATGTGTAGGACACATCTTGAGATGTGAGAGGGCGCTGAGTGCTGAGAAATGGTGTTGGGGAAGACAGACCAGATCCCTGGCCTCAAGTAGTTAACCATCTAAGGGTGGGGTTGGGGGAATGTAATGAAACAAGTAAACAACAATAAAAATGTATCATGTAATGCATGGACGTGCCATGCAGAAAAGAACAGGGCATGAGAGGGCCTCAAAGAGGCCACCCCTTGGGCGTCAGAAGAACTTATCTCCAAGGTCATCTAACTTGAGGTCAGAGATGAAAAGACAGTCAGCTCAACATCGGTGGGTTAGTGCTGAGGTCCAGGGAGAGACAGGATGGTGTTTGAAGGCCCTGAAGGGAAGAAGGAAGCGTGTTTGAGGCCCTGAGCCAACCCAGTGGTTGGAGCCAAGGCAGTGAGGAGAGAATAGCATGTGGTGAAGCAGACACCATAGGGGCCGACATCATCCTCACGGTCCCCAGGTTTAGGCATGGAGGACATGATTTCAACCGCATTAGCCAGACTGACTCTGTTCTCAGTAGATGAAGGATGGGAAGTGGGCAGCAATGAAAGTCCTGTGGGATGGGAAGTGGGCAGCAACGAAAGTCCAGGAGGACTCTGTGAGATGCATGGGGATATGGAATAGGGTTATGGAGCAAGAGGGAGGGCATTGAGTGTTTTGGAGTGGGGGTGCATATGAAATACAGATGGCAGAGGAGAGGTAGGACAAATACTGTTTTCAAATTTTCTGGCCTAGAATCTGGGTAGCTAGGATTTGGGGGTTAGATGAGAATTAAATCTTAATGTTTAAGTAGAGAGTTGGGTGTAGGGGAGGAAAAGTAATTTTTTCCTCTACCCCTCTGAGTTGTAGCTTCAGATCCATGCAATAAAAGACAAATTAACAAGAGGAAAACAAACATAAGTTCATTAATATGTAAACCTTATATATACATAGAATATACCACATCTGTCCCAAAAGTGTTGGCTGCACAAACTGTTTTAATTATATTGACATTGGCTCGATACTTTGGGACAGACCTCATACGCAAGGAAAACTGAGTAACTTAAGGATGTGTATTAGAACTCTGGCTTATATGGCCTCTTCCACAAAGGCTTCCTTTAATGTCAACTGCAGGTTGGTAAGATCTAACATTTTCTTCAGTGATTAGCTTTCATCTTTCCTGGTAGAGAGGGGAGGAGGGATACTTTGGACAACTTATGTTCTGCTTTTAGACAAACAGAGGGGAAGGGCAGGGAGCTTCCCTTATATCTGCTATTTTTCAATTACCTTCAGCTAAAAATCCTATGCCAAAGTAGCATATCTGATTCTCTCCGTTGGTATGTAACCTAGAGCACAAAGGCTTTGGTGGAGACACAAAGTTAGAAATTGTTGGTATAGAGATGGTGTGGAATGTTGATAAAAATTGTCCGTTCTTCAAAAGACATCTGTATCCTAATCCCTGGAACCTGTTAGGGATTATATGGTTATATGGCAAAAATGTGATTAAGGATCTGAAGATAGGGAGATTATCCACGTGGGCCCTAAATGCCAGGATGAGGGGCCTTCTAAGAGAGGCAGAAGGGTAACACGTACTGAGGGGAAGGCAGTGTGAGGCCAAAGTAGAAGGATCTGAAGATGCTGGCCTTGAAAACTGGCTTGATGCAGCCACAAGCCAAGGAATGGCGGAAGTTACTAGATGCTGGAAGGGGAAAAGAACAGATCCTTCCCTGGAGCCTCTAGAGTGCAGCCCTGCTGACCTCAAAGTTCAGCTCAGTGATGCTGAAATTGGGCTGTTTGCCTCCAGACTGGGAGAGAATGAACTTGAGTTTTAAGCAGCCACATTTGTGGTGATTTGCTAAAAAGCCACAGGCAACTAATATAGTGTTATACAAAGGAACAGGATGAGCTGAGGTCACCTGGGAGAAAAGCCTGTGTCACCAGAGGAGGTCGCCCATCTGAGATCTGAGCAAAGTCCTACAGAGGAGGAGAGTCTCAAAGAAAAACAGGATGGCCCAGAGGAGTATAGTGTAGGGAATTTACATCCACACGGCTGTAATGCCTATTCTCGTGTAATTTCCTATTCTGCCCACTCAGCCATAAAATTGAAAAAGAAAGTAAACACCGAGTTATGCCAATGCTTGGTGAGCCTGTAGCTTGGTGGAGCTTAGCGAGGGAGATCATTTTCATGTTTGCAAAAGACTAACGCTTTGCATCATTTCTCTTTTCATGTGAGAATTGAGAAGTGGGTATGAAAACCAGGTTATTACCATATTATAGCAATCCAGCCATAGAGGCAGTTCTCAAATTATCAATAGGGTGTGTCTCAAAAATCGGTCTTATGTCACTTGTTCTGACACATTCTCATGAGCACTTCCATGAGATAAACTTCATCATAAAGAAACTGATGGATAGAGCAAAGTTGAATAAAAGAGGTCTCTTTGGACATTCCATATCATTTTGTATTCGTTCCAGGTACATAGCATAGTGGCTAGACATTTATGCATATAACTTATATGCGTAAATGTTCATATAACTTATGAAGATTCCCACTCCCTACCCCACCGAATATGTCTTGTACCTACCTGGCACCGTACGTACACAGAGTAAAAGAGATTTTAAACTAAAAAAGTGGAGCAGAGACGCATGTTTTCTATAAGCAGTAACTGTAAATGAGACAATTAGTTTTAAAATCAGAACTTTTCTTGGATTTTTGTAAGAGTCTCAGCTTTGCCAACCCTTTGACTTTCCTACGCTATGGGAGAAGGCAGATTTTCCTGGTAAACGCAGACATCATGAAAGGAGGCCTCTGAACTGGGATTTCAATAGAGTGAACGCCACATCGGAAAGATAAACCCCTCAAAATTTTGAATTGTAAATCAATCACCAGTGGGAGAGAGAGATGGGAAGAAGCAAATGTTCTGTCACCTCTGATGACACTAGAATCCTGCCCTCCTCGCCAGAGCTGTTTGACCAGGAAAGGGGCCACCCGGCAAGACAGAAAACTATCAGACAGTAACTTCTCTACTCTAGCCAGACATGGCGGGAAACACGGGCTCCTACCTCTGCTCCACCAGCGAAGACTGAGCGGGGAGCCTGCATGTCCACCACTGCCAGGCTGTGATGAGGCACCCTAAACCCCTGGGTACCCTATTGCTGTGAGTGGGATTATGTGAGGATCCTCCATTTCCATTATCACATTAATGGATTAGAAGACTCAACATAATAAAAGGTATCCATTCTTCCCAAATAAATATACAAATTTAATGCAATTCCTTCTGTATTTTGCTTTGGGCAGTGATCACAGGTACATAACGTGTATACAACTGTATTGAGCTACATACTGGAGATTTGTGTACTTTATTTCTTGTAAATTGCGCACACACGCGCACCCCACCCCCAGACTCAGTGTTCTATTGGTCCCATGTGTTATTTTTCTCTCCAAAATGATGTTTCAAAAATGTACAGTTGAAAGAACGTTCCCTTTCAGTGGTCTAACATCCTTTGGATTAATGCTTGCTGTAAGATGAGGCTTATTTGAATTTATTATAAATTGTGGTGGCCACATGACCCATTCTGGGGCCTAAAACAACATTTGCTGCTGCTGCTGCTGCTGCTGCAGTGAGTGGGTAACACCAACCGTACGTTCATGTCCCTGCAGAGCCTGGGACTTGGAGGAGGTGCCGCCTCTGGCTCCAACTTAGGGTCTTGGGGCAAATGTGCTTTCACACCCGTCTTACTTTCAGGATTTCACAAAACAGATGAAAAGTGAATCCTGTTCTCCAAATTAACCAGGACAAGGTGATCCCCATGTGGGGTGGAGGCGGTGGCCTTCACAGGGGCAGGATCCTTGGTCTGCTTGAAACTAAGAGCTTCCTTTCCTTCACTCCCTCTGGACAAGGTTAATTTTAGGATGCAACAGCTCTGCCCTCTGCTCTGATTCCACATCCACCAAGAAACAGGGTACCTCAGATATTTCAACCAGGACAAGGTGTAGCCCCCATCAAACAACTGACATTCTGGTTTACACACCTGTGTCCAGGCTCCAGGAAGCAGTCTGGCTGGGTTCAGCAGATTCCCAATCCAAAATACTCTCCCCTGCAATTCCCCCTCCCTGACCCACGGGGAACCAATCCTTCATTCTCCCCCTCGGTGACCTTCCTCTCTTTCTGACTCAATAATGACCCATTTAAATAAAAGGCCTAACACAAAAAAATCAGGCAAATATGTTTAATTTTTTAAAATAACTGATGGCAAAATAAAATATTTACATCACATCATACTGTGTAAACATGTAAAGGTCTCTGTACAAAGAAATATACATGCAAAATAATGTAAAAATTGAACTGAAATGATCAAAGAAACAATACACAAATAAAAGTTGTGAGGTTTACGAATACACATCCAGTTTTGAATCCAAGTTCTTTTAAAAAGTTTCTGTACAATTTTACAAGAAACAAAACCCAACAAAAGAATAAATAAAATACATCGGAAGCTGCAAATCTTAACTACGCCACTTTATGGCTCAAGACCCAGGGGTCTGGCTGGCTTGGGAAGCGGCTGGCCTCTGTTTTAGTGTATTTCACACAACAAAGATAAAAAGACATCCAGAAAAATTCAAGCGTGCCCAGAAACCCAGCGTCTTCCGTGGAAGGCCTCCCACACCGGTGTGAATTCTGCCACAGTGACTCAGACGTGGGATGCCAGCCTCAGGCTGCTAGTGCTTCATTGGCTTTAATTTCTTACCAAAAAAGCTCAAAGTCCAGCCAATTTTTGTACAGAAAGTTGAACGTCAAAAAGTCTAAAAAGTAGTAAATGTCCAGACAGGTTTTTGGGGGAAAAAAATAATACTTTGGCATTCTGAATAATAGCATAATAAATTTTAAAACATTACCCTATTATCCAGCTTTATATTCAGAGTATGAAACCACTTTTTACAGTCCTCAAAACTGACAAATTTCATGAAGCGTTAAGTCTCCTTGAACGGATGGCACAGGGCTACGACCCCCACCCCTCGCCCCACCCCCGACACACGCACAAAACCATAAAGCTCACCGTACAAAGTATGTGCTTTTTCTATATATTTATTACAGGTACAACAGAGGTCTTCATAAATAGTTGCATAAAATGTTAAAGCCACAACATTGCACATGATATGAAATAAAACCAAAAAAAGAAAAAAGAAAAAAAGAAAAAAAGAAAAAAAAAAACAACCCAATGAGTGCATTTACAGTATTTTCATCTGACTGTGTACTGCTCAACAATCTGATTGACGGGTGCGGTGGGGGCAGCAGGGCAGGGCCCAGCCTGATGTCCTCGGTAGCAGGGAAGAGCCCCTGACCCCCACAGGAAGCCCCAGGCAGAGGGCAGGGAGTGGGCACAAGGACAGACCGAAGGCAGGACCAGTCTTATATACAAGTAAGGCCTACATTTCATCAGAGCAAAACAATTCATCCTATTTTTATGCAAAAGGTTGAGGTTGAATGCACGTTTCAGAAGCCTCGCCTGCATCCCAGAGAGATGCACACAGACCAGGCAGCTGGACAAGCTCAGAGCCAGGTGGACACCGGGCCCAGGACCAGGTTGCAGGGGTGATGGCACCCGCGAGGTGGAGTCCTCCCTGGAGGCGTCCAGTTCTGTTTTGTTCGTTAACACCAGCGGTTGAATACAGGCATTTCGTTTCCTTGAATAAGTCTTAGGAAATGATAAATTTGCAAAATTCTATTAGTGTTCATTTAAAAAAAGTTTGTTTTGTCTTTTTTTTTTTTTTTCTTCCAGAAACCTGAATAAAAGACAGTGACACAGCAATGCTGTCTCCGCTCTCAGAGTGCGAGAGGAGGTCCTCCACCCCAGCAGGGCCGGCAGCCCCGTCCGGGCTCTGCCGAGCTCGCCCGGGGCGCAGGTTTCACACGATGAACTTACGGCAGCTGAGCAGTTACGTTGGTTTGTGTCTCTCTTCAAAATTCAAACTAACAGCTGTTTGGCAGGTGAAAGAGAATGAGAAGGAACTTCAAGATAGGTCAGACCCTAGGCAGAAGCCTGCTCTGTAAGAAGTTTTTAATGCTACGGATTGGTCGAACATCGTTCTGGTGTTTGCGCCGCTCAATGAAGGAAGTCAGTCTGGACGTGTCCAGGACGCCCGCGCCCTTGCCGGTGCTGTGGCCCGCCTGCAGCCACTGCTCCTGGAGGGCCAGTGCAGCCGAGGGACGCTTGGCGGGGTCCTCTTGCAGGAGGAAACACACGAAATCCTTGGCCTTCTGGCTCACTCCTTTAAAGTAGTCATCTGGGAAACTAAAGTCTAGTCGGCAAATGTTCAGGCAGGTCTCTTCCACGCTGTCGTCCAGGAAGGGGGACACGCCGCTAAGAAGCACGTATGTGAGCACTCCAACACTCCACGTATCCGAGGTCAGGGAGACCGGGTTCCCGAGGATGATTTCGGGGGCTGCAAATTCGGGGTTCCCCAGTAATTGGTGGATGTAGTAGGTCGTATTGAGTTGGACAGCATCTCCGAAGTCAGCCAGTTTGATGGTTGGCTTGGCTGAACTCTGATCCACCAGGATGTTTTCGGGCTGGAAGACAGGGTAAGGTGACTGTCATTTTGTTTTTAAGATTTTGTTTATTATTTCCGGACAGAGGGGCAGAGAGAGAGGCAGAGAGGGAGGGAGATATCAATGCGTAGTTGCCTTTCACCTGCCTCCAGCTACAGACCTGGCTGGAGACCTGGCTTGCAACCTGGTTATGTGCCCTGGCTGGGGAATCGAACCAGCGACCTTGGGGATTGCAGACAGGAGCCTTATCCACTGTGCCACCAGCCAGGGTGGCAACTGTCATTTTCATCAACCCCAGTCTTGAGCTTAAGCATGATGCTCACCAGGAACCTGTGAGGTCGACTGGAACAAACTGTTCATGTGCAAAACAGGATAAAACTCTGAGCACACAGGCCCACCTGAGGGGGAAAAGGCAGCCACGCACAGGATTCGCTGCCCCAGGGCAGCTCAGACCAGCCCTCCCTGGAGGTCAGTGAAAAGCAGCGTGTTCCATGGGCCGGTTCCTGAAGCTGAGGGTTCATTTTCCCTCCCAGCACCGAGAGCAGAGCTCTGCCTTCCTCTTGCCATGCTGAGTTTCAGGATAAGTGTTCCTACCTCCCACCCCCTCATATTTGTCCCTAATCCCCCTGGGGCATGTGGCCTGGATTCAGAGGACAAGTGGAGAGTGGACCCCCTGCCCCCACCCTTGGTCACACACACACTGCTGTCCCAGGAGCCCTGCTCACCTTTAGGTCCAGGTGCGCTATCCTGCAGTTGTGAAGGTATCGGACGGCTTCCAGAACCTCCCCCAGATACGCCCTGATCTTCCCTTCGGTGAGGTTTCCCCAACGCACCACACAGTCCAGGAGACGCCCCTGGTCAGCCCTGCAGAGGTAGGAATGGCGCCCCTGTCATCGCGGTGCTGGCTCTCGTGAGAGGCCTCTCTGGCCTCCTACAAAGCCACCGCACCGTCTCTGGGCCCCACCGTGCCTGCTCCCTCAGCGTGGGAGGACTGTTCCACCTGAAGGCAGGGCTGCATCAAGAGCGTGATTTCTCGCTACCACCACTGTGGAGATGCGTGTTGGGGACAGGACAGGTCGGCCCTTAGGGGGCACCGGAGGCTTGGCTCAGCCGGTCCATTCAGACCCTGAGACTGGCTCTCTCATCTGCACAGTGGGGGCCTCCAAAGCCCTCCACTGTGAATTCATTTAATAGTTAAAAAACACATACATAAAAAATAAATAATTAAAAAACACTTATACACAGCTACCCATATGCTGGGTACTAAATACATTTTTATCAATTCACTTAACTTTTCTAAGAGTGTTTATTTTCCCATTTTATGGATGAGGAAACTGAGGCACAGAGAAGGTATATAACTCTCCCAAGGTACACAACTTGTGAGGGCTGGAATTGCAATGAGGTGGTCTGGTCCTGGCCTCTCTGAACATTGGTCTATGATGTTCTCTTTGTTTGCCGCACAGAAACGCATAGGAAGGTTAGCCACTTGTCTGGTCATGGGGCGTAATAAAGAACTTAATAAGTAATTTGTTATAAAATAAACACTATTAACACTACGACGAGGCCCGAACATTTTAGTTTCCCAAGGGAAAAGAAATGATTGCTGAATGCACTCAACTCCTAAACTGGACGCAGAGGTCTTGTAGATTTCTGGAGGGAACTGCCGTGCAGAGAAACAGCTACCCCAGGGGAGCCGGCACTTCTCAGTCATCTGGCTTGTAGAGTACGGGCCCAGCCAGGTGCTGCGCGCCCACAGGGACCAGGTCTCTGCCTGGACGTTATTTTAGCGACTATCCCAAGGAGCGGAGATTTTATTTTACTTTATTTTAAAAAAGATTCTATTTATTAATTTTAGAGAGAGGGGAAGGGAGAGAGGCAGAGAGGGAGAGAGACATCAACGTGTGGTTGCCTTTCACCTGCCTCCAGCTAAGGACCTGGCTGGAGACCTGGTTATGTGCCCTGGCTGCGAATTGAACCAGCGACATTTGGGTTTGCAGGCCGGTGCCTTATCCACTGAGCCACCAGCCAGTGTACACACTCTCTTTAAATGACTAAGCCATTCATAGAAATGGCTCACAAGACCCAGCAAGGACCTTGGGTACCAGCAGGGCTGCTCTGGATGGAGGTCACCCCCTTGCCCAAGAGTGACCTTTCTGGGAGGAGCATCTTCCCACCTGAATATCCTTCAGCAGCGTGGGAGGGGCTCTGGGGGCAGGACTGCCCTGCGGCTGAGCTTGGTGCTTGAAGTGTCAGACCCAGCAGGCCTCAGGGACCCACCTCTCCAGAGGCCTGGAATTCTCAGGGTCCCGGGGCTACGGTGCATCCTCAGGTTGGCAGGAGCCTGGAAGGTGAGGCTGGGCTTGCTGCTCCCTTGTGGGACAGCACATATCTAAAGACCATTCCTCTTTCTACATTTACTGGGAGTTTGTACAACTGTGCTGACAGCAGACACACTTTTTAGAAGTTCTGTGAACACTAAAAATCCCGATTTCTACCAGAAACAGCAACAAAACACTTGACGTAGAGGCTAACAGTTGCACCGAGAGGAGGAAAGTCGGAGTGTACGCACATTTCCAAGACCAGGACGTAGCTGGTGGGGGTCTCAAAGGTGTCCAGGAGGCCGACCAGGAGCGGGTGCTGGATGTTCTGCAGGACTCCAAGCTCATGGGTGACCTGGTCACGCTTCATCAACTTCTTGCTCACAAACTTAGTGGCCACTGCTCGTTTGGTTCCCTTCTGATCACATTTCTTAACGACAGAGAACCTGCCCCTGGAAAACACGTTGGGGAGAGTTTTCAGGACTGAGTGGCAGGGAGGAAGGCATCAGTTAACCCCCCGAGCCTGCCCGTCTGTCTCCGAGCCCCTCAGCCCTGGGTCTCTCCTCCTCTTCCAGGACTCTTCCTCGCCCTGGGTCCGGATAGGGCATGTGACTCCCTCAACTGCTGAATGTGGAAAAAGTGACGTGGTGAGACCCACTGGGCAGAGTCCACCTTTGCTCTCGTGAAGAACCTTCCTCATCAGGTGCGGAAGCCCAGGAGGGACCACTCAGTTCCTCCAGGCTACCCTCCCTCTCTTGAACAGGGGACTGTCTGCCGCCATCCTGCCTTCGTGGGATGTGAACATGGGGTAGGTCCTTCATGTCTGGCACAGTCCTGGAGCTGCACCCCAGGAACCACTCAGAGAAGCTTTGGCTGTACCTTGATGTGATCTGGACAGTAGGATCTTGGACCTCAAGTCTGAGCCTGCTGCCATAATGGGACTTGCGGGAGGTGTGGTGGGGTGGAGAATGTGAGGAACGGACTGTGGAGGGTTAAGGTGGCCACACTCATTCACTAGTCTTCCCATGGTGTGTGTGCGTGTGCATCTGTGCATGCGTGTGTGTGTGGAATCTGTCTCCCATGGGGTCTGGGCTGGCTGGGGGCTGGTTCGGACCCACAGAATCTGAATGCTTCTGAATGAATCATGGTTGCTGATTTCTGAGGCTGAGCCTTAAAGAGGCCCTGCAGGTTCCCCTTCTGCACCCCTGGAATGCTTCTGCCACCACATGAGGAAGCCCCAGGGCCATGTCCCCTGCGAGGCCACACACATGTGGGTGAGGCCAAGGAGGGACCAACAGAACTACTGCCAATCAATAACGTGATGTGGAATGTGACAAATTCCTGCTGCTGAGCCAGCTGCCCTGTGCAGCAATGGCAAATGACAGCCACTGTCCTTGAGGAAAGCTTTTTGGAAGGGACTAGCTCAGCTGACGTGCTCCTTCTGACCTCCTTGCCACACAGCACATGATGTAAGATGTGGATGGGTGCTGTGTGGGAGGACAGTCACCAGGGGCCTGGGTGCCGAAGGGCACTGGCTGTCCCTCTCCATTGAGGCCTCTTCTTCGTCTGTGCTCGGGTCCCCTGCTATCCGCCTACAGCTCCATCCAGCCCTTCTCAAGCTGGACTCCACGGGAGAAGGTGGCCTATAAGAAAGGTGCCGGTGGCTCCTCCCTGAGCTTCCCCGAGACTGGGACATGGCTGGTCCTACCCTGGGTCAGAGTGGGAGTCAGTCTGTAACATCCATGGGTCACTTCCAGCACTGGGTCCTAACTCTTGGACTCTGAGCGGAAAGTGTCTCCATGCCTCCCTCCACATTTAGTATTGACTGGCGATTACAGGCCACATTGCAAATGTAATACCTGTAACTTCCACCTGCTGGCAAACTTGCCCTTACCTTCTCCGCCTACCCTCACAGCAAGTTGCGTCCCACATGCTGTTCTCTCAGGGGCCCTGGGTCGTACCTGCCAAGCTCAGCCACTTCACTGTAGAAGGAGTCAAAGTTGTCCTTCCAGGTCACCATGATCCCGTCACTCCCTGGACCTGCAAGAAGAGCAGCACCTGCCCTGAGCTTGGTTTATGGGGTACGTCTTGGGGAACAAGTCCAGAGACCTGTGCTGTCCCCGTGGCGGGCACACATGGCCACTGAGCACCTGCGGCTCATCTCGAGGAAGCAGTGATGCGCGTGGAACATGCACACTGCATGCTGGGACTCAGTATAAAGGAAGATGGACTTACATGGTAAGCACATGCTTCCTCTTCCATGATTTTCCCACTGGCCTCTCTACATGTCAACCTACCTCCTTCATTATCACTCATGATTTATTTTTTTAAAATGTCACCTGTGACATCTTTTAAAAATTAAAACATCAGTGATTCTTTACGATCAAAGTTAAGACTTTCTGTGCCATGATCCCAAAATCAGCATACTTCCTTTCTTTGACTTAATGAGGTTACACTGTTTAGGATTAAGATAGTGTGGGATAAGAGTTCTAAGAAAATTCTGCTTATTGTCTACACAAAGGGCGCTCCTGACTTAATTTACCTTTTAGTGAGGGTTTTTATTTTTGATCTTAGAAGTGGCTTCTGAAACCTGGCACAGCTACAGGATCTTTGAGAAATCACAGCAGCCACTACACATAGTTGGCCGTGAACGAAATGGTAGTGGGAGATCGATCAATAATGTTGCTACTGAGCATTTCCATAGGTCAAGTGAAACTACTAGACAATTTACAAGGCATACAACATGGGTTCTGCCTTCAGTAGTTGACCGTTTAGTGGAGGAGAGAGAACAAGGCCTTGCTGGACAATAGAGAGAGCGAGGGCTCAGACCAGAGACATGGAGCCCTCTGAAGCTGCCTTGAGCTCTGGGGAGGGGCAGAAGGACCCACCCACCAGGAGGGTCTTTGTCAGGGTCTGAGACCCGCACAGAGCCTGCACAAGCCAACCACACTCCCTCTTTTCCTTCCTTCCTTTTCACCCACATTTCATGAGACCAACTTAGATTAGATTCTCTTAGAGCTAAAGTGTCAACTGAATAACCAGATCAAAGAGAAATTGGATACCAGAATATGCTTAGATAACTCACAGCACAGAGCACACCTTGTTCTAACCCAGAGGCTCCAGGGCCCAGTGGCCGCGGTCAGATGCCTGACCTTGCAAGAGGGGCCCAGTGGTCAACCACCTCAGGACGCCCCCGAGACGGTGGCCTGCTACTTGCAGCTCTTGCTGGGAAGGCCCACGGAGACTTACTGTCCTATTGTTCTGGCCACCCTGTGGGTGGGGGCCTCTGGAGCTGCGGTTCTAGCTTAGGACTACAGCTCACCTAGAACCCGCAGACTGGCTGAACACGAGGCTGAACCCATGTCGTTCACAGCGATGCACGTGTAGATGCCGTCGTCTTCTGTGGTCACGCTGATGATCTTCAGAGTGGCCTCTCCCAATTCACTGCCACACAACAAGCACACACCTCGATTCAGAAAGGCTCAGCAGCCCCGCCCCACCCTGCCCCACCCCCTGTTGGCTGCCCTCAACCTCTCTCCATCAGGGTCACAGAAAAGGAGGGGCTCAAGGACTGATGAGGAATTTTAAGGGAGCTTTAAATTTTGTTGCACACCCAGATGATAAAATGTTCCCCTGGGAAAACCATCCCTATGTGAAAAGGGACCACGGGGCTCCATGACGTCAGTCGCCGTGGAACTAGCCTGTAGACCAACCCACGGTGAGCCTCCTTCACCTGTAGGAGATGCTGTAGTGGCCGTCGTTGCTCAAGGTGTTGTGTTCAGGGCCCTTCCAGGTGACCGAGGCCTTTGGGCGTCCACAAACTCGACATCTGAGAACAACGGTCTCCCCTGTCTCACATGTGACCTCATTCAAGGGAATGACGAATTCTGGGGGAACTGCGAAGAGAGGAGTCAGTATCGCTGGTCCTCTGGGCTCCCCTGCCACACCTGCCAATGCTTCCCGAACACACGAGTGGCACTCCCGCTGCTGTCTGAGCCCAGCGTCCCAGGACACCCATTCCCCGGGTCACACTAGAGTGCTCTGAGACACGCCCTCTGGACCCACAACCTGTAAGGCCAGAAGAAAAAGAACACAGCACTCACCGTCATAAACACAGTTGGGACTGAGAAGCTGAAAGGGAAAAAGCACACAGCTATTAACAGAAATATGACCTATTTTGAGATAGGTTACTTTCACTCCAAGGCTACAATTATCATACAAAATATGACTTGGTTTGACTGTGTTTCCACTCATAATTAACCACATTTTCACTCCTTTAAATGCACTCGAAACTTCCTGTCATAAGAATATGGGTGAATTTAAAGCACAGAGGTGCTGCTTAAACTTGGAGATGCCCATTTTTCTACTCCCACGAGCTGACCCAGCCATCCCTGAACCCCTTCCTCTTGCAGAAGGGCCGGTGTCCTGACACAGGGATGCTGGATCCCCATTAGGGAGTATTTTCTTTTTCTCCAGGCAAAACCCCTACACGTAGATTTACGGCAATCAGATTATAAAGAGTAAAGCGATCAGAGCCAATGAACCTACTCTATGTGGGCACCTAACCTCTGCCCCCGTGACCTGGGGAAGGTGTTGAAGGAAGCCTGAGTCACAGCTGCTCTGCACTACCGGCTTCCCACAACCCAGTCTCGGCTTCTGGGAACCTATTCTGTGTAAAAGCCAGGCGTGCACCTGGTTCCTTAGAATACATACGTGTACCTGCGCCAGCCAGCACTGTCCCCGAGAGCCTCCTGCAGAGCCTGGCTGGCCCTGGTCTGGAGAGCAACACCCTTCACGATGCTCCTGGGTCAGCCCCAGCCCCGGCCGCTACCCGGGGATGATGTGAGTTCTGACGTGGCTTCCTGGAGACACCTGTGCTCACCTTCACAGATACCTTGTTGCTGAGGCCTTCCCGCGATTTCCGATATCCGTTCTCTAACTTGCCTTCCCGTTTGCCGTCTTTATCTTTTTTCTCAGATTTTTTCCTTAAACGGAGTGCTGTGTGCCAAGATGTTGACTTCCTAGGGGGAAAATAATGCACTGTTAATATTCTGCCTTTCCAGTGTTCAGCCAATAATTCTGGAAAGTGCTGGAGAGAAGTGGGCTATTCAACTCATACAGTTAAGAGTGTAGTGGAGAAACTTCCTAACAGCGACTTCCGTGGAGAGCACCTCCTGGGATTTTCAATAACCAGGAGGCAAAATCAATGCTTTCTTAAGTCAAACTGTAAGGATTAAAATACAAAGGTGCCTGTGAGGTTAACTTTATGTATCAACTTGACCTGACCATCAGATGCTCAGCAATTTAGTCGTATTATTCTGGATGAGATCGACGTTTTATTTTCTAAAACACTTTATTTATTTTTGAGAGGGGGAAAGGAGGGAGGGAGAAAGAGGGGGAGAGAAGCATCAGTGTGTGAGAGAAGAAACGATTGGTTGCTTATTATAGGCTCCCAACCAGGTACTTGGCCTGTGCCCTGAGCAGGAATCGAAGAGGTGACCCTTTGGTTCGTTAAGATGGTGCTCGATCCACTGAGCCACACCAGCCAGGGCTGGGGGAGATGAACATTTTATGTGGTAAAGCCAATTGCCCTTCCTGTAGTAGTGGGCCCTATCCAATCAGTTGAAGGCCTGACTGGAACAAAGATAGACCTCACTGAACAAGGGGAAAAGTTCTCTAGTACAATACCTTCAGATTTTTCCTGCCCACGAACTCCCCCTCCCCTGGGTCTCTAGCTTGCTGGCCCGCACTGCAGATTTGGATTGGCCAAATTATAAGGAACTGCAGGAGCCAATTCCTTGTAATGACCCCCTCTCCCCTCTCTCTCACAATTCTATGTCTCTGGAGAACCCTAATATAGAGCCCAAGAATATTTTTGGAGGAAGTCAAGCACAAAATTGAAATTCTTGAATAACTATTAGAATAAAGTACTTCTGGGTATTATTAAGGAGAAACAGGATGAGAGACTGTCACAGGAGGTAGGCTCTCTGAAGCCTGAACTCAAGCTGGCCTCCCTTGGGGTAGGGATGAGGGGCCAGAGCTCAGCCCAGAGGCACAGCCTGGGCTGCAAACCCAGCCACGGGCAGAGCCAAAGCTTGGAGAGGATCAGGACCATCACTGCACCTGTGGGTCTGGGTTCTTGGGCTGGAGCCTTTGGAGACTTCCAAAATTGCCGAGTCCCGCAATGCTTCCCAGGAGCCTCCTAGCTAGCCTTGACCACAGCCAGAGAGATTCAGCAAAGGAAAGTTTCTGAATCCACCAGCACCTGACTTCACTGCTCTTTAAAATAATGTTAAATGCAGCAAAATCGTTTCAAGTTTCTTAACTGAACTAACCTTCCAGTAAACATAAGGCAAGAAACCTTCTATCTCCACCTGCAGCTTACAGGAGGAGTGTCTTCACTGATGTGCACCAATAATGAGTCAGGGGTTCTCGCACAGTCCCCATTGTCCCCTATCCCCTACACATCCAGTAATGGAAATACCGCCAAGATCTTTCTAGTGGCTTGAAAAAGCTGCGTTGACAAGTTGCAGGTAATTAAAAGAACCTGTAAAACCAGTCTGAGAGATGCAAAGGCACCTTCCCTTTGGGGTTCCACACCGTGCTTGGGGAGGAACTTGCACTCATGCCAAAGAGTGCTGCTTTCTCTCAGTGACTTTCAGTCTCGCAGGGCCCCTCCCCAGGCCTGCCCCCCAGACACTCACTTGAGGGTCCCGTCGGGGTTCTCCATGATGACTGTGCTGGTATGGCCCAGGACAAAGCCAGGAATCCAGCCCTCGGCTGCAGGGCACTGGTCAGTGGCGGCTCGGAACACCAGAAACATGTTCTGCTGATTGCTGGCCAGAATCTGAACGACCTCTCCTTGGTAGACATTGATCTCATCCTCCTTCACTGCCGTGTAATCGTGTGTCACCAACATGGTGGAGATGTTGCTACTGCTGCTACTTTCACTCTGCAGAGGGAGACATGGAAAGAAAAGAGGCAAGGGGACCTGAAGTGACCTGATGCCGCGCACTCCCTTGTCAGGGTGCATGGTGGCCGACGCCGTGGAGCGTGGCTCACCACAAAGACGTGGAGGACCCCATGCTCTTCGCTACTTTGTGCTTTTTTCAAAAATTGAAAACAAGAGTTTACACAATTTAGGAAGAATCTAAAAAAAAAAAAAAAAAAAAAAATCAGTGCAATGATGACACTTTACATTTGGCAGCTTTTATTTCAGTCCCATCTTTTTAGCCCCATCTCTGAAGGAATGGCTCAGGTCCTCTGTTTGTGCCACATGGGGTTCTACCTGCATCGCAGTAATGCCACTGCGACTACTGGGCTCAAACAGTGTTATTGATTTCAAGAGCTGCAAAGAGTAGCCCTTCAGCTCACTGACAGGTTAGATCATGGAGGAGCCCCCATGTCTGCCAGATAAAATGTCCATTGAGAATGCACATGGCAGGATCCTGCCAAGTTGTTGGTATAATCATTTCCACCTCTTTTTCCCTTCTAAAAGAAGAATGTACAATGCCTAAAAATTAACTACTATTTTGCTCTTAGGGATAGCTGCTCTGCCTCTTTCATGTGTCCCTTAGTGGATGGCCCTCTTAGGAACTTGCATGATGCAAGTGTCCCAAGGGCATGGTGGCCACGTGAACACAGCATCACAGAGGACCTCTGACCACCACTGGCCCTGGGACTGAAGCACCAGGAGCAAATTCTTGCGTGTGAGTGCTCCAGTGGTACCCAGTCTCTCTCCAGGAATTGCGGTGTCTTCAGGACCCAGCACAGTGACTGACAGGTAGTGGGTATTCAGTATGTATTATGTTCGGTAATGCTGTCAATGGTGGGAGATTGCAAAAGTAAAACAAAGATCATTTTTAAGGCCACCCACACTGGCCCAAAAGCTGAGTGGTACAGGCTGGTGAGCAGAAGAAACACAAATGGCAGTATGTGTTCCAAGCTCTCATTTGCAAAGTGATCTATTTATTCCGGGGGAGGAGGAGGAGGGGGAGGAGGAGGAGAAGGCTGAGACCACTGGCCATTCCTGAGTTACATCTCGCCCGATCCCCTCTACCAAGAGCCGGGACACAAGGAATGGTACCAGGTACCCTTCCCCAAGGGATGCTGTGTGATGTTCCGGGATCCCCAGGACTCTGGTGATGCCAGTCTCTGCTGGGCTCGTGGACACCTGGCACACGTTCTGGGTTGGTGTAAATATGAGTGTCAGACAACCCCGCCACAGGTCTGTCTGTCCTGGGCTACTGGGCTGATGTCAGGACGCACTGGGGCAGATGGCTGACCACTGTCCGCAAGCCAGCGTGCCAGGGATCCATGGACCAGATCTGCATCGAGACCTGCAGTGGTGTTTCAGTTAAACACACCAGAGTCCTGTCTTACTGAGGAGGCTTGTGCCTCCCCCTGGCGGAAGCCCACATTGTCTTTGCGGAGCTTTGGCCTCTGCGCGCTCATTTATACAGTTGGAACCCTTTAGTGTGTATTTTAGTTCTTTAGCTTATACAGCAATACCCAATAGTTTTGAGATTACAAAGTCAAATTTGCTAGAAAACAAACAAAAAGCAACTTTGGCACAGCTGCTTTTGGTAATGTAGCATACCAGGCTTTGTCTCATAATTTGAGCATTTTTCCATAATCATAATAGCTATTACATTAATAGTACTTCCTAAGTACTGGGCTGAGTCAAAGGACATCTAAAATCTATGTCATTTAATTAGCTCAAGGCCCAGCCAGTGGGCAGGATCACCGCCCAACAAGGGGTGCGTGTGAGTGCTGGCACGGGCCGCCGGGCCTCTGGAGAAAGGCAGGGCTGCACTGGGAATGCTGGCAGGTGCATGTGTGCAGGGTTATGCGCCCACATTTGGGGCTGGCACAGTCACTGGGCTCATCCACATCCACTACACTCCTTCGCTCTGTAACTTTGCAGAAAGTGCCCATAGAGAGGAGGAAGAAGAACCTGGGGTGTGGGCTGGGCACAGCTGCCTTGCTGTGACCGCAGACAGCTCCCCGGAGGTGGTCAGGGGGGAGTGGGCCACTGCCGACCAGCCAGGGGATAAGATGGCCCAAGGGGGTGGGAACAGGGCAGGGTGATGGTTCCTTTTAACTGAAATACTTAGGAGTCCAGGGGCCAAACCCCATCTGGTCTTCCCAGGCCTCTAGGCATTTCTGTAAGTCATTCTGACTCATCAAAAACTCTGGCCATTTCCACGTTACCTGCCACATAAGAAAAAGTGAGCAAAAGAAATGAGGTAAATTTTGCAACCTCAAATTGCTGGATCACGCGCGACACGTGACTGTGCCTTTGTTTCAGTGGGTGTCCCGGGCAGTGCCAGGTGGTGGCCATTATGCCAAGTGCGCTCACGGGCGCCCAGAGTCAGGCTCCATGGGAACAGCTGGGTGTTCATTCGGCCACACAGACTCTGAGCGCTCCTGAGGTGCTTAGGAAAAGTGTCCAGGTTAGGATAAGGTCATGTGCTGCCCCCTGGCTGATTTCGCAGGGGTCTCAGTTGGGAGACAGGCCTGGCTGCTGGGCCCTTTGCACCTTCTCCTCCGCTGGACCGAGTCCTGACATTCACTTACACACCAGCGCTGCAGACCTAACTGACCACGAGGCCACACGGCTCTGCAGGACGCGGCGAGGCGCCCACCCCACAGGGACCGTGGCGGCCCTCGCAGAGGGTGCCTGTTCACCACTGTCTTTTGAGAATGAGACTCTGGGTAAATAAATATACCAAGACCCATCTCCTAATTTCTTCCTCGATTATACATATAGTTTAACAAAATACATAACGAAAAATAGGAGGAAACAATAAGGCCAAGTCAACCTGAACAAGGAATTAATAGAAGTCCAGAGAGAGAGAGAGAGAGAGACATGCAAAAGCCAATTTTTCTTTATATATATGTATAAAGAGAGACACAGACCCTTTTAGGGAAATGTATTTAAAATTTTATAAAGTGATCAAACATACACTCATTAGAACAGTTGTATTCCCTCACGCATGCCTTCAGGAAGGTGTTACGGGTCAGGCCGTCTACTGTGGAGGAAAACAGTTGGGCAGGAGAGTGAGGAGGCCACAAAACGGGGGGAAAAGCCCACCACAGCAACCCTTCTGCTTGAGATCACAGCATAGTGACGGGCAAAATGAGGGCGAGGTTGCCGGGGCGCTGCAGTCCGCACCGCGCCCCCTGCTGGACAGAATGCAGACACGCTCCCGCTCCCGGGCCTCTGCTCCCGCCGCCGGCAGGGGCCCCATCTCCAGGAGCCCTAAAGCAGTCTCTCTCTTCCTGAGTGAAACTGTGGGGGGAGCAAATGTTTCCACTGGAGAGATTCCTGCCCCCACCCCCATACTGACAGCTTAGTTTGCTTTGAGAAGCTGTTGGAAGTTTTCTTGAGGGATTTATTTTTCAGTGGATGCGTCAAAAATGCTGCAAGGGTAAACTGAAGGCATAAAAGAGCATGACCAAGCGACGAGCAAAAAAGCTGATCAAGTGTAGGTTTCACACTAAACAGGAGGTAGGCAGCAGGGACGCCGACCCCTCTAAAAAAGGTGAGAGAGGAAAGCAGGGACCAAAAGAAGGTTCCGAGAGAGTCTGCTGGTCGGAAAACGGAAAGGACTCACAGACGTTGCATTCGGAAGGTTAATGACCGGCTTTCCCGTGTTAGGAGACACACAAAGCAAGGAGCGAGTTAGTAGAGACGAGAGCAGCGCTGTCCCCGGAGCAGGAGGGTTAGGAGGCGCTGTGCACCGGCTCAGGCGGTGTGGCCCGTCCAGGCCTGCAGACAGTGGACACGCACACAGCGCTACACGTGTGTCTGCGTGGTCAGTGCACGGAGAGGACCGGAGAGTTGATTACTGCAGGGCGGCACGCGGAGCCAGGAGTTAGTAGGAGAGCAGCGGTTCAGAGGAGCTGGCGGGACAGAGGCAGTGGGGCGGGCGGGCGGAGGCCGTCAGGCGTTCTTACCCCGTTGCTCTGGGCAGACTGCACCGACTGCTCGCTGGCCGAGGAGCACGTGCTCATGCGGTCCGTGTCCTTGCTGGGGGCCGCGTGGCGGTGCGCCTGCCGCTGGAGGGAGTCACTGTCTCCCGGGAAGGTGAAGGAGCCTGGCCGGCTGGCGGGGGAGGCAGGGATAGAGCTCCAGAAGGAGCCCCCCTTCTGCAGGGGGCTGCTGGGGGCAAAAGGCTCCTTGCCCAGCGGAGAAGGGAACGTGGTAGAGAGAGGAGAGTTCAGCGGTGAGATGGCCCCAGGCCTGGGCTTTCCGAGGGGCAGGGCGCCCAGGCCACCCCGAGAGCGGCCGTCCTCCTTGGCATTGCCGTCCTGGGCGGCACCTGCGGCGCTCCCGGTAGACTTCCTGGGGCTCTCGGTCACCTTCATCTTGGGGGTCTGCTCCGCTTCTCTCTCTGGACCCTCAGGCTGGCTGCTGAAGGGGTGCCGGCCAGGCTGGCTGGGGCCAGCCCCCAGGGAGAGGCTGCTGCTGGGGGGAGGCAGAGGAGGGCCGGGAGTGGACGTACCTGACATCTTGTCTGCCTCTGCCTGGCTGGAGGCTGCAGAGGAGACCAGCACGGGGGAGTGGTGTCGGACAGGCTGCGGGATCCGGGAGGGTCTGCTTCTGCTGGAGCTGGGGAGGCCACTGCTGTGGTTGCTGCCACCGCCGCCACCGCCAGGGGTCCCGCCTCCGCTGCCCCCGCTGTGGTTCCTCTGATACTCAATTGGTGATGTCAAGGCTGTAAAATGAGCAAAAACAGCAGAAGAGTCAGGCACTGAGGAAAATATCGTCATGGGGTAAAGCAAGAGGAACGTGGTGGGATTCAGAGGGAGTGTGGGACGTGAATTCCTCACCACCAGAGGGGGATCCATCAGCTATGTGACACACAGCGCCCATCTGGGACGCAGCATACTGACAGCACCCAACAGTAAAGGAAAAGGCCTTCAATGCCACCATGCTGTCTGTGCAAGAGTGAAATGGACCTGACGGAGGGAAGCAGGCATGTGTGAGCAGGGGCAGGGGCAGGGGAAGGAGAAGGCCAAGGGAGCGGAAGGACAGAGTGAACGAGGACAGGGTGAGGGAGATGTCGGCTGCCTGGAAGCTGCCAGCAGAGCCCTGTATCCCCACCACGTGGAAAGGAGTCAAATTGGCTGGAGGTCTTGGGCAAATTGCCAGCATCAACGGGTGGCCCCGGGCTGCCAGGGGAGACTCAACTGAGACTCCGCAGGCACCAGCTGGCTCCGTGTGAGGGGAAAGTTAGTGAGGAAACCCTTGGTCACCAGGGAGAAGGAGGCGCAAGGGATGGAGAAGAGCTCCACACACTCCCTCCTGGGTCATGGAGCTGTCTCGGCTGTGCTGAAACATAACCTCAGGAAACCTCAGGAAACACTAACACAACTCCTTCTCGTGCAGAAACCTCTGGGAAGTACAATCAACCATAGTCCCTTTCTGCCCAGGAGGCATCAGGCAGGCGTGAAAAAGCACCTTGGAACCAAATGACATTTCACAAACTTGCTGTTGGCCATGGCCTCTCATAGGAATAAGGGGGACAGAGGGAGAGGAACCTGCCCAGAGCCCCTGCTCCATTCCTGATCTTGTCCCGTCCTCTGCAGCTGCTACTGTCCTATCTAGGCTGAGGGTCCAGGGAAGTAGAACAGCATGGATGACTCATAAAATGGCCATTTGGAGGCAGTTCATTTTGCTTTAAAGAAAAAGGTAGAACTTTATAGAGATTTCCCAACAGTTACATGCCACAGATTGGCATTTAATAGGCCATTTAAGAACAACGCATTTACAGAAATTTCACTGCATCTGTTTGCAGTCACAGAGCGACATGCCTTTTACGTGCACAGGAACTGTTGTCCCTTGACCTCATGCATCTAATTAACAGCAAACATCGAATATGAGAATATGACTGGTCTACAGTCTGGACAGGAGCTGCAGGTAACATCAAAGGCTACATGTCACCGTGTCCTTGTTTCTCTCTGAATGCCTGTGTTCCTGGCTAACCCTTGAATGTCCTGCAAGGTGTAAAGGTGGTTTTGTGGTGACAGAATTTATAAAATCTCATTAGACTGGGGCATAGACACTGACCATGAAACTGGAGAAAAGGACAAAGAAAAGACATTAAGTATTTTAATTTCTGACTGAATTCTTTAAGTTCTTCAATGATCACCAAATTAAAAGCAGAGCTGAAGGCAACAGTGACAGAAAGAAGTGGGCAGCTTCAAGTCACAAATACTGTAAAAATAATAATCTGCAATTGAAGGTCAGTTGTTCTCCTATAATCACTCAGGTCAAGGAAGCTGGGAAGGCAAACAGTGTTTCGTTTTTTAATGGAGCAGGGAGGTGTACATGTGCAATGCAATCGAACACAAATTTCATGGTTGCACTCAAGAATGCTCATTTCTACCTGCCGCCTCAGAGTTCTTATGCACCCCTGTTCCAGGACAGCCGTGAGGGCCACATGTCTTAAGTCAATAGTCTGCTTGGAATCCTGATTGTGCCACTGACAATTTGTGGGACTTTGAGTAAATTACTAATTCACCCCATGATTCAAGTTTCCTCATCCATAAAATTGGAATAATGGGAGTACTTGTCACACAGGGTCAATGTGAAAAGGGAATGAACCAGTATATGGCCAGTGCTGAGAACAGTGCCTGACACACAGTAAGGGCTAAGTGAGTCCTGTCATTATTATCCATATGTGGTAGGAGAGCAGAATAGAAATGTATACATTAGGGAAAGAAGACACATGCCCAGTAGCAGAGCACAAATTACCATTTAAAAAATTGCGCTGGTTTTCTAAAATTTGGTTGATTTCATGGATCCATGTTTGCCGGACACTTGGACTGGACGAATGCAAAATGAAGGTCTCCACCACGTCACCCGTCCTCGATGTCAGAGCAAATTTACAGGGATCATTTTCCACATTTTCCTCTAGGCAAAGGCAACTCACCTGAAAAATATGAAAGCATTACTCCCAGTGGCCAAAAGGTGGGAGATGAATGTTGATGAACAAAATGTGGCCTAGCCATACAATGAAATTTATTCAGTCTTAAAAGAGGATGGCCAGCCTTGGACAGCTAGCTCAGTTGATTACTATCATTCTGATATGCCAAGGTTGTGGGTTTGATCCCCAGTTAGGGCACACGCAAGAAACAACAAACAACAAACACATAAATAAGTGGAACAATAAAACAATGCTTTTCTTTTTCCATCTCCCTTCCCCCCATAAAATCAATAACCAAAAAATTTTAAAAAGTATTAAAAAGGGCATTTTGACACATGCTACCACATAGGTAAACCTGGAGGACATTATGGTAAGTAAAAAGAAGCCAGTCATAAAAAGACAAATGCTGTTATGATTCCACTTAGATCAGGTCCCTAGAATAGTCAAATTCGTAGAAAGAATGGTAGCTGTCCAGGGCTGGGTGAAGGTGGAATGGCAGGGGGAGGGGGCATTTAGCACTTAATGAATACAGAATTTTATTTTATTTTTAGAACTATTTTATCTATCTATCTATTTATTTAGGAGAGAGGGTAAAATAGACAAATTGATTAGCTGCCTCTCACATGCCCTCAGTTGGGGACTTGGCCTGCAACCCAGGCATGTGACTGGGAATTGAACCAACAACTTTTTGGTGTGCAGGCTGGTGCTCAAGCCACTGGACCACATCAGCCAGAGCTGAGTATGGCATTTTAGTTTGCAGAATGAAGAGTTCTGGAGAGGGATGGTGGTGATAGCTGCATACCAATGTGAATGTACTTAATACCACTGAGCTGTACATTTTAAACTGAGTAAGATGGTACATTTTATGTTATGCGTATTTTTAAAAAGATTTTGTTTTCAGAGAGGGGAGAAGGGAAGGGGAAAGAGAGGGAAAAGTCAACGTTTGGTTGCCTCTCGAATGCCCCAAGCTGGGGACCTGGCTGGCAACCCAGTCACGTGCTATGACTGGGAATCAAACCTGTGGCCCTTTGGTTCACAGGCTGGAGCTCAATGCACTGAGCCACACCAGCTAGGGTTATGTGTAGTTTACAATCAAAATAAATAAAGCATGTTTATTTCTACTGGTCAGGAGCAAAGTAACGTTCACCCTTTGTCAAAATTGGAACAGTCCTGTTTTGGTACGTGGAGAATACAGACAACAGATGGCTGGAGTGAATTTAAAAGTTCTGAAATACCAACTATTTAGTCAACCAAGTATCAGGACACGTCACTGAAAAGGCGGCAGTCCATCAGCGTGATTAGCACATTGGTTAGTACTCGAGAAAACATGCACACAAGCATCACCTTGATGCTGTTCTTGAACAGGAATCCTGGCATGGAGAAGCCCTTTTTTTTATCCAGTGGCTCACTGAAAATGACGATCTGCTCGAAGAGGAAAACCCGCCTCTCTTTGCATCGAGGCAGAAGCCCTGTGTCCTGGTCTGTGACCAAGAATGTATCCTGTAAGAGCAGCTTGCCCTGGGCAACAATTTTACCCTGAAACAGGGAAACGGAGACAAAGGAAGAAGAGAAGAAAACGTTGTGTTTTAAGTTAACATACAGGCAATTGTGTTTTATTCAGATTTCCTTCCACAAAGCCCTATCTATTTTTTCTGTTAACTTACAGAGCTTAAGTTTTCCCCTTATCATCATGAATTCTTAGCCCTAAAGAGAACTGCTATCTAAATAAAATTCTACCTTCTCTAGAAACCACTGGCCTCAGTGATAATCACAGACTGAAAGTGGGTCTTGAGGGTCCAGGACATGGGGGAACAGCGCTTCTGAAGGCGCAGTGTCTGCACCCACTGGCAGACATGGGCAGGAGCCTGTGTTTCCAGGAGCTCTCAGGAGGCTGTCTGCTTTCTTGAGAACCACAGCAAAAGAACTGTAAACCCAAATCTCTAGCAAAACAGTAGATAAGTACAAATTTCCCTCTTCTTACTCTACAATCAAATTTGAAAAAGTGGCTGGCTCTGAAGTATCTTGAGGATACTAACAGGTAATATGTGATACAAGCCACCCGGCAACTCACAGCAAGAGTGTTGGACTCATGGTGAGCACAGAGGCCCTGAGATCAGGCTCCCGGGGTGACTGCTGGGTAAAGCCCCGTTTCCCACCGCCTGCGGGAAGCAAACTGTTCTTGGCAGGGGAGAGCCCAGGACACAGAGCAGAGTGCTGTCTGTTTTCACCATAAGGCGCTGGGCTTTGGGCATAGAAAGGTCCCCAGAAAGCAAATCAAAGGCACCAAAAAGGAGTGAAAGAAAATATTTATCAGTTTCAAGTAAAGTGAGAGAAGACGGAAGACCAGGCAAAAAAGGATCCGTTCTACACATGCAGGCAACCGGGCGCAGGGGACGTGAGGGAGCCAGAGGGCAGGTTAGAGAAGAAGAGCGCATTACGTCGAATCCTTGCAGCCGCCCGACGGTCATCATGTCGTTGCACCGCTTTGGCACTATGCACATGACTTCCACAGCTCTCTGGGGACGAAGCGGTCAGCGGTCAACCCACCGCTACATCTCTGGGTTCAGTTCCCGCCCCGCCCCTGCCCAGCATGCGGAGGGCCCCAGGTGGCGGCGAGACCCCACCATCACCCACTGCCACGACCCCTCCCAGGGAGCTGCTGGGAGACCTGTGGGGACGGCTGGGGGAGACCTGGGTGGGCCAACGAGTAAGTACCTCTAGTTCTGACGTATCCAGGCTAGCTTTTTTGGAATACTTGAGGAAGTCCTGCAATGGACACAGAGAGGACATGAGCAGGCAATGTCAGGGCAGCAGCTAACCGTCTGATCTCTCCTGACATGCCAGGCGCTGGCTTAAGAGCTTTAGTTCCGTTTTCCCATTTTGCCCCCTCCCAGTAACATAGTAAGTGGGTTTCAAGCAGTAGGAAAGTTGGGTGAAAACTATCTGAGCAGGTATTGGTTCCTGTTTCAGTCCAAGACAAACCCGTGGTCTCTACATCCAGCTTCTATATGGAAGAAATATTGGTGCATTTAAACTGTAACTTTGATCATGGAAAAGAGTAACTATGCCTTTAGTTGTGCTGAGCCAACAGAGATGAAGAGGCAGCGATTAGAAATTTAATTTTACCTAAAGCTCCAAGAAGATTAGAAAATATGCAAGGTAAACAGAGCTGAAGAAAATGGTTAGTATTCAAAGGTCTGTGGTGGGGAAAAAAGTACACTTTAACCGACATTTTGATTCAGAACTTGATGCAAATGAAAAATTGAGAAAACCATGTAAGGTATCCTACTGAATTTTAACAAACCTACTCAGAAATAGTCAAAATTAGAATTAACAGAAGTGCTTTATGTTTGTCACAGGAAAGACTCCCCTCACCTGCCCATCCCTCCCTTCTTCTGCCCTCACCACGTCTCATACCACCAAACTGACTCCTGACCCGGCGACTCCTTACCTTCAGCAACAGCTGGTATTTCATAATTCTCTGCACTGGTTTGATTAACAAATCTGTGAGTTGCAGCCTATGGCCAAGGCGCTGCTTTAAGTCCTGCAATGTTAAAGGAGAACGAAAGGTAAGTGTTGTCTTAAAAGGCAGCTTGGCAGACCTCATCCTTGTCCGAAACGCTAACCCCACCAGAGTAAAAGCACTGAGAAGGGGCCGCACTACCCAGAAATCAACCTGTGGACACTATTTCTCAGAAAGTCCAAAGTTTACACTTAAGCCTTTTCAGCTATTTTTCAAAATAGTCTTTCATGTTAAAGACCTGCTTTCAACTACCTTCTTCTATTCATTCGCATATTTTAGTTTTAGGCTAGAAATTTAGATCATGAATTGTTCTGAATTTGTAATGAGCCTTAAATTTCACTGATTTAAAAAAGCCAAAACCCAATTTTCACAATGACCCAGTCTTCTGAACACCAAGGGACAAGGGATATGATCAGATTGAATTCATACTTGTTTCTGTGATTTATAGGAAAGAAACAGGTCCAATTTCCTAAACATTCCTGGGTAACAATTCATATTTAAAGTTTTAAAAAGCGACTATAATGAAAGATTCAGAAATGCTTTGTTTTATCTTAGATCTTACCTCAAAAAAGGTATCAATGTATTCTGAGACAATGTGTTCAGACTTTGGTTTATTTTGACAATAAACTATGTACATGTGCAACCTTCTCTCCTAGGAATGAAGAAGGCAAACAAATGGGTTAAAACAACTAGAAGTTCATGAGACTATAAGAGCACACACACATTTTAGCATGTTTGGACAGGAAACTTCCTAAAATGAAACTGTATGGTTTGGACTCATGGGAGCACATCCCACGTTCACAGCAAAGATCGGCCCTCTTCTTCAATGCTCCAAAAACGGTCCTTCATTATCACTCCCCTGGAGATATGAACCCCCTCACTCTACCTGGCAAATACAGAGGCAGTGAAAGGACATGGTTCTTAATATTAAAGGAAGAATTACTTCTAATATTTAAGCCCTGTCAATGGCCCTAGAAGCCTGGCTGTTTCTAATAGGGAAGAAGTTCTTTAGTCTCAGATATGAGGCAGGAAAAAGCAGTGACCCATTCGTAACCTGGTGAATCTTTAAGGGTGGTATTCATACCCCTGGGGTCCTTGAGGTCCTTCAGAGGATCCATTAGTTTAAAATTATTTTCCAAATAACACTAAGATGTCACTTGCCCTTTTCATTGCTACCATGGGCAGTGATGTTCAAAGTTTTTCTTCTACTCTTTTGTTCCAAACTGACTTTAAAAAGCAGGTATTATCCTTGTATATAAAGATTTCTGGTAGCAAGAATTAATCAATCGATGCCACTCTATTATATAACCTACGTATTTACAGTTGAAGACAGGGTTTTCACACCAATGGCTATTGTGTTGGCTGTTGTCTTTTTCATTTGACAATTTAAGGGAAAAGAGGCCAGTGCCCCTGACTAATAGCCAGGTGTTGCATGTTTGAAAATATACCTGTGGCATGGCATGACATGGCACGGCACAATGGCTGACCTTTGCAGGGCTAGCATTAAAGCGGTTGGTAAAAATACAGCTACTGCCATTCATTTTTTGAAAATGGAGTGGTTTTTCATGAAAAACAAAAAAAAACAAACCCTTTTTAGAGATACATATGTATTGGGCTATTTTGTTAAACCCACCGCATTCACCATCTCGCCAGACACGTTTGCCTACAGACACCCCCAGATGTGTTGGTGCTTCTGGTCTGGCTCTAGTCCCCTTCTGACCAGTCTGTGCTGCTCCGAGTTAAACAGCCAGCTGTGGCCAGGTGACCAGGAAGGCAGATTATTCACATATAAAAGAGCTGGTGAGGACTTTGCTTCCACCTCGCTGGCACTGTTTGATTTTATTCTTAACATAAGCACTTCCGTAAACTGAGTTCACCTTTAGTCTGACAAACCAATGATTAAACATGACAATATCAGAACAGAATACACACAACAGTATTGTACTTACATGTTTCACAAAAAGGGATCCTAGCTTTTCTGGATCTTCAAGGCACTTCTCCAACTCTCCTAAAAAAAAGCTAAAATGGGAGAAGTGTTACAACCATTTCCAATTTGGCCTCCTAATTTTAGATTCATAATTTCAAAGCAGTCTGTCTGGACATGAACTGCTGTGAAGTGTAAAGTATATACACTTAGGTGGGAAAGCAGAGAGATAGTTTAAAAAGAAAAAGCAGAATGACGTCATCCCTTAGCTAGCCACTTTTCCTTTCTTTGGGCCATTAATAATTTTGTCTCATTAAAAAAAAAAAATGGCACATGCAATAATACCGTAGCTGAATACTGAGAGAAAAATGTTTCAAAGCAATGTTTATGTCAAAACACCTGGTCCTTGTACCTATCAGTTTCATATTCTATTGTAATTTTAAGAGGCTCAAATTGAGTAACATGTAGAATACCAGATGTTATCTGTGTCAGTTTTATGCCATTTTTCCAAACATTATCAAGCACAGCTTCTAGGTTACAGATATTAGCTCCCATTCAGATTAAAACTAGGTACGATCACAGAAACAAAACAGCTGTGGACAACTGTTCTTCGTTTTCTGTTGCAGCTGTTTGTCAGGTGTCTGCCCACCTTATCACTTACAGGTGTTGATGCTTAGGCTTGGTATTGGATTAATGTGTAAACCTGTCCCCTGTTAACGCTATGTTGCACTGTTTAGCTTTGGGTTACGATCCCCTGGGTCTGCAGGCATCATGGCAGACACAATCTCTGGGCGCCAATTTCTCTGTCTGGTCAGCCAGGACCACTGTGCTATTTCCCCCTTCTTTCTGTCACAGCTTAAAACCAGCCTCCTAGGTAGAAGTCTAAATAACAGCACCAAATATCCCTTAAAATTTTTTTTAAAAAAGATTTTCATTATATTTAGAGAGAAGGGCAGGGAGAAAGGAAGAAAGGGAGAGAACCATCAATGCATAGTGGCCTTTTACCTTCCTCCAGCTACAGACCTGGCTGGAGACTTGACTTGCAACCTGGTTATGTGCCCTGGCTGGGAACTGAACCAGAGACCTTTGGGTTTGCAGGCTGGCACCTATCCACAGAGCCACCAGCCAGGGCTCAAATATCCCTTTTTTAATTTATTGCAGACTGTTGGTAAGTCCACAGTAGACTTACCATGTAGAGCCATAAGTTAAGAGAGCTGTTTCTAAAGCTGACCAATCATTTTTATCTGGGTCCAACTGAATTATGGGAATTAGAAAAATTAAGACCCTGTTTTTGAGTTCAAGAGTTTTACATTCTATTAGGAGGGATAAGTACTGAAATAATAAAACCCCACTGGACACACCATGGTAATCCCTCCTTGTATTTGTAGAGTGTGTTACAGTTTCAAAGCATATTCTCATATGGTCATCTGAGGAGAGAGCTCTTCTGGTGGGCGTGATCAGGGCTCATGGGGAAGTGCACAACCTAACCTGGGCTTAGAAGTTGGTGACAGTGTACCCTAAGCTTAGGGGCAGCTCCGCACATATGGACGGGAAAGCAGGAGGCCTGTCCGTGTAATCGGGACCAGGACAGTACAGCTAGAAGAGTCCATAACAGCAGCAGCTGGCATAAAGCAATCCCCAAATGATAAAGCATTTTTAAAACTAGGAGCAAGGTGTCCTGCAGGGACAGGTGTGCGGTGACCAGCTCTGGCAGGCTGCTGTGGAATCAGCCCCCACAAGGCTCTCTTGCTCGTTAGGACAGGAGTGGCAATGTATTGGGATCAATTTGATTTTCCTGGCCGCCAAGTCTGCTTTTCCCATTAAAAATCAGCTATAAAAATGAGTATCTTCAAAACCCTCTAAGAGTAATCTGTACTTAATCAAGGGATGGCTGCAATTCTTCAGAAACATTTATTGAGGCTTATGCTACGTAGATGAGGTTCGAAGGGCTTCACATGTATTAACTCAGTTCACAAAAATCCCACGAGGTGGGTCACACCACAGCCCATGTTGTGAGCTGAAGAGGGCCACACGGAGAGGGGAAGCCAGGGGCTCAAGGTTAGGCCCAAGCTGTGAACCTGGCAGTCAGGCTCGGTGCCCCCGTGTGGGCCCCCTGGATGAACCAGCACGCAGGAGGTAAGATTCTTCCGTGGGCCATGAAATGCTACCACAAGCCTCCTGGGCCCACCCATCTTTCTCCATGCGCCAGCTGCCTCCACTAGCTACACGGGTAACAAAGTGAAGTGAACCAATGGACACCCATCCCCACTGTGGCCCTGCTGCCATCTAGCAGCGCCCAGCCCCGAGCAGCACGTGGGCTTTACGTACTCTCTGTGCCAGTCATAAATCTGATGGATGTTACCAAACACAATTTTGTCTTTTCCTTTCATGTCATCAGGAACGCCATCTTCTTTCATAAGTGCCATGTAGCCCTATAATTAAACATTTTAAAATAGGTTTACTTCATTGAACATGTTTGAGTCATGGGTTAGTAAGTCATAAAGGATAAAACAGACATACGGGGTGCGTGCAATACATTGGTAGTAACTTTGCATCTCCTTATTTCATGTGCTTATTAATTGTGAAAAATGTTTCTAAGGTTATGATTTAACATCATTATTTCAGATATAAAGTAATAAATTCCAAAAGCAACCATCACGTTGAAGGAATACGATGTTAAAACCACCATAATTTTTGGACTGCATGCAGGGTGAACTGCTAAGGAAATTGTGGACTTCGATAACATCCCTTTACATATAGTTAACAATGTGAAGGTGTATGATGCTGATCCTGATGTCAGCACACCAACAAGGAAAACACGTAAGTTACACAAGGATTGCACAAGTCCCGATATTGTACAAAGAATCCAGGAGATCATCAATGAAGATCCAGGAAAATCAATGCTCTCCATAGCAAGAGAACTGCAGATGTCGGATGCAATGGTTCACAAGATTATAGCTGAAGATATCAGATATAGAGCGTATGTTCTTAGAAGAGGCCAGTTTATGACATAGCAGACAAAGGAAAGGAGCTTTGAAAAAGCAAGGAAACTGCTAACAATATTGAAAAATCACAAAGAAAGAAACCCTCTGATGATTTTCTTCTCTGATGAAAAGAATTCTCAGCAGGACCAAACAGTCAAGAGATGAAACAACATGTGGCTCTGTGAGAATCTTAATGAAGTCCCAATTGTCATGAAAGTAAAATTTGCTGCTACAGTGATGGTGTTAGATGTTGCCAGCAATGATGGAGATACCATGACCCTGCATTTTTTCCCACAAGGCATGAAGGTGATTGCTGATGTTTACCTCAACGTTTTGAGAGAAGTAGTTGTACTGTGAAAGAAGAAAGTTGCAAATGGACTTTTATCATTTTATCTTCCAACAAGATGGTGCACCAGCACATAACGCCAAAAAGGTGCAAGAATTTCTTAGTGTCAATGTTTCTGAATTCTGGTCAAAGGAAATTTTACACCTAGTTCACCAGATGCAAATCCTTTAGATTATTATGTTACACTATTTGTTAGAGAGAAGTTAATAAATAACCTCATTCTAAGATTGAAAACATTTATGATGCCCATGGATAAAGAAAAGTTAATTAAAGCATGCTTAAGATTCCAAAGTTGAATACAGTCTACTAATGCAGCAAATAGAGATTTTTTGGAATAATTTAAAAAAATGACTATGCTTATGTATTTACATATAAGAATAAATTTATTTCAAAATACAACATTTTGTGGTATGTTATTTTACTAAAATTCTGCCAATTCTTCGCACGCACCCTATATACCATGTTTTGTAACCAACTCTTTATTTAGAAACAAACAAAAATCCTACACGGAAAGTGTTCTTAACTGGCACCTCAAATATAGTTAGCTGGTCACTGACTAATATAGGGGCTTTGGGGTGCCAATCCCCATGCACTCGAAAATTCAGGTATAACTTGACTCCTCAATAACTTAACTAACAGACTACTGTTGGCCAGAAGCCTTTCCAGGAACAAAATTGATGAACACATATTTCCTATGGTGTATGTATTACATACTGTATTGTTAAAGTAAGCTAGAAAAGTATTATTAGTAAAATCATTAGAAAGAGAAAATACATTTGTAGTTTTTATTGAAAAAAATCAACGCGTAAGTGGACCCATGCAGTGTGCACCCTGGCTGCCCGAGGGTGAGGGCGCACATTTAAGTAGAACGTGCACTGCCATCCAGCCACTGCTGTGACTCGCTCTGACCTGTTCAGCATGCAGCATTAAAATTCTTCTAAGGAACTGAAGAAGTTTAAATAAATGTAAATGGCTCCATAAAACAAATCATCTTATCAGCTTATACATATTAAATATTTGACCAGAAGCATGTTCTCTGTTCTCAGCATTTCTCATAGAAATTGATTTTTCCTTTAAAATTATTTAAATAACGTGTTAAATCAGGATTTTTAAAAACAACGATTAAATACATTGCTGAAATGTGATTAAAACCTCCATTTAACTCGAAAGAAATTCAGCTTGCACCAGCACTACTTACATATTCAAATGACTTATTTTACCGTTAACAGTGACTGCAGACAAAGCAAGTATGGTAAGCCTTCTCAGTTACACAACGGACTTATTAGCTGTTCATTTAATCGAAGGTAGACTCGTGTTTGCAAAGCTGAAAGAGTAGGTGCTAAGATCTGACACTGCAAAAATAGCTCCCTGAGGTGCTGTGCTGATGACACCCCACACCCAGTGGCAGGGCAAAGCCTGGAGATGGTCCCTGATTCAGGACAGCAGACGCTGGTTTGGTGACGGCTCCATAGGACAGAGGTGAAGCTGGTGAGGCGCTCGTTCTGGGAAAACTGAGGGCGAATGACCCGGTGTGTCCACTAACACTCCCCGAGCTGGGGTAGCTTCAGGTGGAGAAGACTCCGCAGCTGGACACAATGACTTTGTTAACCAGCGGTGCCCTCACTTCTGTGGTGATACCCACTTGGCTAAAACAGTTAACGGCAAGGCTTCCATATAATTGATACAATGGTTGGATATTGTAATTTAAAAACTTAATTATTAAAAAATGATCATGTTAGGCAAAATGAGGCCTTTAAAAGTGAATACAGACTATTAAGATAATTGGCTAAACTTTGTTTTTCAAAAAAAAATTTTTTTTTTGGTTAAAAATGTTTTTTAAAGCTTCTGAGGAGGTGTCAGTGTTAAACTGTAACATGATATCCCTTAGTGGACTCTGGGGGCCAGAAAAGGTTATGAAATCTCTGGAAACATACCTCAACCACATAGCCGAGGTCTCGTACATAGTCACGCTCTGTCTCCACTAATTCTTGCAAAACGTAGCTAGGAAGAGAAAAAGAGCTTACAATCCAAACTTTGCATTTTCTACACGAATCCTTTCATACTTTGCTTTTGTCAGGTCGGGCTGCCCCAGGACTGAATAGAAACATATCCACATCAAACTTGTGCAGCCGAATCTCCAGTGCAAGTGTCCCACACATCCTGGCAGGTTCCTGCGGGCGATCCTGAGAGCTGTGCAGGGTGTAGGATGCTTCACATTCAGGGCGAACCCCCCCCCACCGGACTGATCACACGTGCAAACACCCAGGAGAAGCTTAGACATAACTTTTTATAATGGCATGATAGGAAGCAGGCCTCTGTTTTTGTTTTATAAGCTTCATTAGGCATACAAGAAAAAAAATTTAACTCAGAAGTGTTTAAAATATTTAACTTAAGAGGGTTCAGTAACTGCCTAAGGCCATACAGATAACAGAAGTCACTTAATTACTTGATCAACAGCGCATGTCCTTTGGCCTGACGTCATTCCTTAGTCTGTTCAATCATTCATTCAACCAACCAGCACTGACCAAGCACCCCCAGGTGCCAGGACACAGTAAGTAAAGCCAACCAGCCTCTGCCCTCACGCAGTGTGCCCGTTTTCTTCTTGCCAAAGGCAAGGTTAATCTTCAGATTTATCAGGACTCTTTCATTTTTTCTTTCACCATAAGATGCTTTACTGGAACTGAAAACACTACCACTAATGTGTATTTGAAAAATATTCCAGTTTCGGGGACTGTATTTAATTCTATGTTGCCTTCTTTTTCCTTCACAACTATGTATACAATAGAAGCTACATGGGTTTCTCACCAGAAGTGCCAGAAGGTCTTCTTGTCTCAAGTTGTTTTTATTTATGAGTACAATATAATATTCAGGCAAAACCATAAAAACTGCAGTGCTGGCTTACTGAGCCCTCCCCGAGGCCTGAGTCTTTTTCAAACACTCACAGTTACTCAGAGAGACCCTGGATCTCACTGCACCCAGTCAGACCTGAATCCCAGTCAAAGTTCTGAGGGTGACAATGACAGGAGGAAAGCCACCCAAATGGCAATAAGAACATTCGGGTCTTACTGTCGTCTCTTTAGGGAGCTGGATTTCCTTTCTTCCATCTCATCAATTGGCGAGGAGGATGAGAGAAGGGAATTGTCTGATGGGTTGAAGGACGGGCTGCTACTATCCCCCTGGTCAACAAGGAGCGAGCTGGGACGGTCCTCCAGTGCCTGAAAGAAAGGACACCATTGGTCACGCTTCCGTTTCATCAGCGCGTCGGTCAGGATATGAAAATCTCACACCCAGAAGACACAGAAGACCGGAATGCAAAATCAGAAAACCTGTGTTTGTGAAATTACACAATATGCAATAACAACCCCCCTCCACATTCATTTAAAAATTAAGAGGAGCTTGATAAAAGAAGAATTTAGTGAAAAAAAAAGTAAATTTATATACATTGATATGGTCTAGTCATGATTACAAATCATGAGAAAACATACAACATGTTTACATCAGAGCACTGCACCCATTCCAAATCCAGCAATTTTCTTTTTGGGTCTATTCCTGCGGAATGAAAGTGTGATGATTTCAGATGTGTGTGCAGTTGCTGCCATCAGGCCCGCTGACTAAGACACATCCGACCACATGTTTTGGTGGGCCATGTAGCAGCACCAACCATCTATATTTTGGTTTAAACCAAATTGGTTCAGTTCTGATGACAAGAAGCTATGACTCATATTATGGTGCACACAGGTCACTCAGCTAAAAACGTCTATCTCTATGACACTTGCACTTTCCTTTCCGTCTCTTCTGGAGGAAGCAATTGTCACACTGTCCTCCATTACTTATGGAAAACTCCCTGCATCTACCCTACTACCCAATCCCCAGGATTTTAGTTTCTGCAGGTAATGGTGGTTTTTGTTTTTCTATCTCCTGTAGAACCTCCAGCAAAGCATTGTGAGTTAAGTACTGGTGACACATATCCCCGGATTAGCGTGACAATGATTTGCAACTGATTGCTTTCTAATTGGTACATACCCATTTCCTTCCTTAGCCTGAATTCACAAAGTATAGGTTATAGTTTTAAAACTTCCCAAGCATGGTCTTGGCTGGTGGCACAGTGGATAAGGCACCAGCCTGAGAACCCAAAGGTTGCTGGTTTGATTCCCAGCCAGGGCACATAACCAGGTTGCAAGCCAGGTCTCCAGCCAGGTCTATAGCTGGAGGCAGGTGAAAGGCAACCATACATTGATGTCTCTCTCCCTCTCTGCCTCTCTCCCTTCCCCCCTCTCTAAAAATAATCAATAAAATCTTTAAAAGAAAGAAGAATAAATTTTTGGCTTTATTTATGATTCTATTATTCTTCTGTTTTCCAACTCGGTAATTTCTGTCTCTACGAATGCATTCCTTCTGCTTTGCTTTGGTTTATTTTGTTGTTCTTCTGCCTTGAGTTACATGTTTACTTCATTAATTGCCACTCTTTCTTGTATCTCTAGATTTAGATTAATAAAAAGAAGAAAACCCTAAAGTCAAATTCAAGCAGTCACTGTGGCTGTCCATTGCTATTGCTGTATTATTGATGCTTAGGAAAGATACATAGCCTTTTAAATCCTGGTTGGTTGGATCAGGAATGTGGAGACAGGAGAGAGGAGCAAACCCCAGGGAACAGGTGTCTGGATGATTCTGGTATTTCAGATTGAATCCTCAGGTTTCTGTGTCAAGAAGTTCAGTCCCAGGACTGTATCACCGTTGAACACCTTCTTCCCTCTCCTCCCCAGTCCAATCCATTCACACCCAGCTTCTGATGCGTGAAGTACCCAGTGTTCACGTCCTGTCATGAAGGTGCTCGAGCCTAGAGATCACCCACAAGAAAATGAGTGTGACAGCTAAGGATCTAGCATGTGGTAAGACAGGCAGGAGTAACTCAAGAGTCACAGGGGCCAGAATGTGGTAAAGAACGTTAAAATGACTTATTAGACTTTTTATCGACAAGAAGTGGCTCCTGTTTGTTATGAGAGAATTAGTAACAGGACATCAACACAGTTATATTCCTCTTGCACCAGAAAGAGGCAGAATCTAGAGTACATTCCATGGAGGAGGATGAAGGGGTGAGCCCACCGTAAAAACATAAATATGATTCTCCAGGAGGGAACCAAAGGCAGGAATGAATGCCCACATGACAGAGCCTTGTTAGAAGTTGAACAAACCACACTCCGTTCACAGTTCCCAGTTTAGAGCTGAAAGACAGGCTCCAAGTGGCCGCAGCAGAAAGTCGGAGCGTCAACCCAAGTCTACCTCACTTCAAAACTCATGCTCTTCCCACAATGCCAATAACTGTGTGTGTCTGTCGGAAGAGACACACGTGCATAGAACCGAAAAGGGGAAAAACAAGAGCTGAAAAAGACAAGCCATAGAATGTCTCTCCATGTGAAGTCCATCTAAATTAATTACAAATGGATCTCAGACCACTTAAAATGGAATGCAATTTAAATACGGGCAGAATAGCAAGTTGACAAAGTGTTGCCTTGTAGCATTCCCTGGGAAAATTATTTCAATTCATCGGCAAGAATGACTTTAACGGTCATATATAATTGATGTGTGTGAATGGCTGTTTTAAAAATGTTTCAGAATCCTTGAAACTCACTGAGTAAAATTTAAGTGTCCTTTGTTTGGATCGTTAATCAACTTCTCTCAAGAGATAACCAGGATGTGGTTTAACTCAATTCATACTGACATGACCCTAAATTCTTGACCAGTGGACTTGAGTTCTTCAGTTAGCTGCCAACTCCTAGCAGCCTTCTTTGTTTAGCTTCCTAACTTCCTGTCTCACTTCAAAGCCCACTGCATCCTTTTCAGAACACAGCACGACTGCCCAAGGGGGAACTCCAGGATCCATGCCAGTCTGAATTTTTCTTGATATCATTCTCATTAGTCCTAGTGAACCAGTTTCATTAGAAGCTGGTCAGAAATGGGAGAAGTTGGAATGATGTGTATGGTACCTACATACTGACTGAAGGAAGAGAAATCCCTAACTTTAAAGAAGTATATACCCTTTGATCTAGCAATTCCAGTGCCAGAAATTTGCCCTACAGATACTCGTATAATCACAGGTGCAACAAATGTGGATGTTTATAATAGTCAAAAACTGAAAATAGCTTAATATATATTAGTATAAAATTTACTTAAACAAATTATAGTATAATCATGTCTCTACCCCTTACTTGCTGGCTAAAATTTTAAATATTCTGTGTGTTTCTGTTTCCACATCTATAAAATGTGCTAACAACCTGTGTGCCTATCTAACAAGGCTATTATGGGGAGTATTTAAATTAAAACCTGCTTGACGCTCAGAATAAGCCCTTGGTGGTATTATCACTGTATCCATCAATGGAATATTATATAGCTATTAAAAGGACTGAGATAAATCTGTATGTACTGACGTGAGAAGATCCTTAAGTCTTAGAATCTTAAAAATTGAATGAACCCATTTTGAAAGAGAAGGCATTTACACCTACCCACCTATACATGTCTGTACCTTGAAGGAAACATGAAACGGTTTGGAGTGGTTACCTCTGCAGAATGGATTGGTGGGAGAGGTCGAGGGCTTTTAGTCTGGGAGAGGTGGCTTTAAAAGAAGTTCAGTAACTTTACAGAGGTAGTACAATATACTAACCTAAAAAGTTGTTACCATTAGTGTTTTTTCCATTTCATAGTTAGGAAAACTGAAGAAACAGAAATATCTGAATCAGTTAGAAGCAATGTACACCTGCCTAACTTTAAAGACTAGACACCTGAGTTGGGACTTCAATAAATGAATCCATGTTGACCAACTGACAATGCAGAAGTTACTAAGAAATAAAGCCCACACATAACCATCACAAACTCTTCTCCTTATACACTGTAAATCCCAATGAAAGAGCTCAGAGACAACAAAAGAAAAGTGTCATCTTACACGAGTAACCACTACCCCTGGGCACACCTTTAGATAAGACTAGAACTGACCGCACTTGTTATGAAGGCACCAACACTGAAGAGAATGTGGGTGAAGGAACACATTAACTCTGGCTCTTGGGAGGTGCCTCTAAGCCCACGGAATGTCCCGTTGGATAAGAATGTTTACCCGGGGGCTTTGGACCAAGGTAGGCTATACTAACAATGCCATTTTGGTGGGAGCTCTGAGCCACGTGCTATCTTGATTTCTGGAGGAGCAAGGGTCAAAGGTGAGCCACACAAGCAATCTTGTACATGTGATTTACAAGAGTCACCCCCACCCCAAATGTCTGCATATCAACGCTTGGGTAAGTGCCTGTGGTTGGCAATACTCTGTATACAATGTCACAGGTTGTCGCTAGGAGACGTCAGCACTGCCCACACGGCCTCCACTGGGTGAGGACAGCAGACAACTTGAACCTGGAACCTGCTCCATGTCTTTCCTGGCTGATTTTAATCTGTCCTTTCACAGTAAAAAAACAAAAGTGCAACCGTGGCTTTTCTAAAGTTCTGTTGAGTCCTTCAAGTGAACTACTGAACCTGAGGGTGGCCTTGGGGACCCCAGAAGTGTAGCTGGTGGGAAGTGAGGGTGGTCCTGAGAACCCCGCACCGTGCCGGAAGCCAGAGCAACGCGTGGACGAGGGCACAACCATGTGCAGCAGCACCTCAGCGCAGCTCCCAAACCTCAGACTTTCTCTGGGAAGCCTTACCATCTTGCTTTTCACGAGTTCCTCAATTGCACTGACAAGCTCGGCTGCACTCGGCGTTTCGGAGCTGGTGGGGCGGACTAATAGCCGAGAAGAGGCCTATGGAAGAAGTTAAGAGAAAGAGAGGGAGAGGGGAGGGGAATGCCTTATGTTAGTCACTGGACAGATAGTCAATTCTCCTGCAAGCTCAAGCTCTTTTGAAAAGTAATTCCAGACAAAAAAGACCACAAGTTTGTCTTTGTTTGCATTTATTTAAAGTCATCCTTTTAAATTTACAATATTCTGACATGAAATATTAAATGAAACCTGTCTTGGATACATGTGCAAAGCAGACAATGTCTGTTTTTAATCTGCAGTCATGTAACATCATAATGTTTTTCAGAGAGGTGACTGGACATGGGAAAATTCTAACTATAACGTTAGCAACTGCTAGCTAGGCTATTGGAGAGGGAGAAAAAAATATAGGATCTGATTGATCAATGGAAGAATAAAAGGCTTAGGGTCTAATGAGTGAATCCTAAAATAACTGGGAAACAAAACAAGATACTAAAAATGGCTTCACTGTGCTTATGGGGTTAAAAGAAAGAAATGAGAAAGAAAAGGAACCAGGGAACACTGCCCAGGCAGGGAGGAGGGGGACAAGCTCACCATTTCTGTGCCATCCACTTCCCCAGTGATTAGTGCAGAGGACAGAAGGTCTGTGGCCACACAAGCTACCAGATGCCGTTTACGGCTAGAACCAGGGTGTACAGGGGTGACAGTTAAGGAATCTGGGGGAAGGGCTACTGAGTTCACGTTCAGTAATTAGCAAACACGGTGTGTTTGCAGATTACTTGCGCTGTTCGCTGATTGGAAACTAGGAGGGGTGTAATATGAACCTCACTTCATATTAAGGACAGCGGAGATGCATGCGACACACAGCTAGTTCTCCTAACGATGCACTTCCCATAGCAGACAGATACGGATTTAGGCATTTACAACAAGGCTTTTACAATAGGTGGATTCAGGTATGCACTTTGCAAAACAAATGTTGGCTTGGTCTAATGAAATCTGGAATATGAGGTGAAGAAAACAAGGAAAAAATTCAAATGGAGAGGTAAGGAAACTGAGCCAAAACAGACACAGAACACAAATCAACATAATGCTGCAGTGAAAGTTTACAAAAAGAGAAAACAGAACAAAACAAAATATTAGTCACAAGATAATATACTCTCCGGGAACATCACTATAAATTTTTGTAAATGAAGAACTGTTGTTGACAATACCCAGTCAGGTAACACACTAACCAATAAATAATTTTAGCAAACAGAAGAATATCGTGTAATCCCCTGTGTAAGTGGAGAAAAATACTCTTACTTGGTAAATAACCAGGATTAGTACCTCGCTTTTGGCTACCTATCCAAATTTAAGAAATTTCAGTTTTCTGCTTTTAAGAATGGGATAGCTTAGAATACTACAAAACAGATCTGAATTGTCAGAGAAATGACAGCCCCATTTCCTGCCGAGTCCACTCTGCAGTGGGGTTGAGGTTCTCGCTCATCTCTGGTCCCACCCCCACCCCCCACCCCGACGGCGCGGGATATGCACCTCAGATGCCCCAAACTCCAGACTCCAACCCAAGCCACATCCTTCAGCCACAGCTGCGCACTGAGTGCCGCAAAGGGAGGGAGGTGAGTTCTGCAGAAAAGGGGCCGGCCAACCGCCTGCCTTAGGTCAGTCAGGCTCATGTGTGATCTGCCCCGGCAGCGGGCAGTCCCTGGCCCCCGTCTCAAAACACGGTTTCAGCCAGCGATCGTGACAGCACCAAGGGGGAGTCGGGAAAGGAAAAGGGGGAAGAATGGGGAACACTGATGGAGGCATCTGTTTTATTCCTAAAACTTAGTTATTGCCAAAAATAAAAAAAAGTAAGAATCACCAGTAATGACTTCATCGCATGGCTTTCAACACTTGACAATTTAGAGGCGCACAACGGGCTGGGATGCGAGAGGATGTGCACACCAGTCATCGGGTTTCCTTTCTGATAGCTGAGGGTTCTACAGTTGGGATATATTAATAATTACAGATTATGTAAGAACTCTCAAAAACAGCAAGAAAAGACTGGCTTGGCTTGTAGTCTCCGTACAGATCCGACTCCTGCACTTGGACACCTATCCCCACACTCCTGTGTGAGCCTAATTTTTGGCACTCGGGCAAAAGGAACTGGGCAGCAGCACAATTTCATCTGCACACAGCCCCTGTGTGCAAAAATACCTAACAGAGAGAATAAGAAGGCCCAATGCTCAAGGAGGACGCAGTCACACTGACCGTGTGTGGCTTCTCTGCTCTCTCAGGGACCCGTTGGTTAAAAAAAAAAAAAAAAAAGAACATTGCTCTAACAGTAGCAATTACTGCAGCACCATTAAAAATGCATTGAACATATTTATACAAACACACGTGTACAAGAGCCTGCCCACGTGGCCTACTTAGTCTAACTGGACTCTTTCATCCACAAAGGTTTTGGGGTCAAAACCAGCAGCATGTTTCCCTGGTGCCCCTGCACAGCCCCAGCCTACTTCCTGCGATGAGGCTGGTGCAGGGCAGCTACTCCTGCGCCCACCCCTCGCGCGGGCGGCCGGGCCCCTACCTTGTCATCCTGCGAGTCCGGCTGGAGCAGGCTGTGCTGCTGGATGGCCATTGGCGGGGGCAGAGGCACGGCGTCAGCCCCCTCCTCCCCTTCTTCTTCTCCGCAGCTCTGCATGCCCGAGGATGAGGACTTAGAGAGTGTGCCGCTGCTCAGGCCCTCGTTCCGGCCCCTCTGAAATCGAACCAGCATTTGCTCATTATACTCCAGGCCCTGACTGTCAATGTCAGTTCACAGAAACAAGCCCTAGGGGGTTAACTGGGAAAATACAGCCTGAACAGAAACTCAGATGGCAGATCACAGGAATAAGCTCGTTCCAACCCTGATGGTAACTTCGCATTCCTTCCTGCAAGTCAACCACTTTGCTTGCCAACTTGGACTAGAGAAGGCCACTGAGTGTGTCTTTTTGAAGGAACTGCCAAGGGTATCCATTAGGCTTTGAACACATCTCGTCTTCAAGAAGGAAAAAAAAAACAACAGTTCAAAAATTTGAACCATAACCTCTTGGTGACTCAGGTCTTTTGGCCCACTTATATTTCACTTTTGGTAACTTGGTAGAACAAAATTGATGGAAATAATAGTGGCATTAAAAAAATGCAGTCCAAGGTGCATTTTAAAAAATCTGAGTTATCACATTAATATTCCTTTATTCTAACCTTAAGAAAAAAATTCAGTAGTATTTCTACTAAGAGGGCACAGACTTAGAGAAAAAAGATGGTATCATGATCCACACACTCCAGAGCAAACCCACAGCAACGAGTGCCCAGGAAAAAAGCAGCAGCAAACCTGTATCCGCAAAATGAATGAAATGATACAGAGCTTGTCCTTTCTCTCTATCTGCCTTTTTCTTTTTAAGACTCTGACGGATCTTGGTGGGTCCAGTTAATACCTCTGTGGGCCCTGCACCGATGACACTGCCAGTGCTGTTGGCTTGGCATGGGGGTCACGTCCCTGACTAAAGGGGGAGGCAACGGGGAGAGGCGGCCTGGCACCCACTTGCTCTGCAGCAGGTCTGGGGTGCCCAGGCCTTGGGACGGGACATCATGGTTCTCTGATTCATTTACGACCCTGTGGACATGGAAGCAGCTCTGCCCGGAGCTTGTCCCTCGAGTGCTCCAGGCACAGACAGAACCAGAGCCAAATGAGAGGGGCCACCAGACCAGCAGCTATGCCTACAACCGGGGCTCTGACCTCCTCGACGGTCTCGTCCTGTGGGGTGGCCGCGCTGTCGTCCGAGTCCTTCTGTGAGCCAGCGTCGGCACTCTTGCGGACCTCCCTGCTCTTCTTGTGCTTGTGCGCCAGCTTCTTGACATGCCCGTCAGCCTTGCCGCTGCTCAGCCGCCGCACGGGGCTCGTCAGCCACTTGCGCAGGGTGTTGCCCGGGCGCTTGGGGCCTGGGGAGCTCTGGGCCCCCATCATGTGGGGTTGAAGGGAGGCCACAGAGGCAGGTGGGCTGGCATCGTTACTCGAGACGGACAGCGAGTCTGAAGGGGCGAGAGAAAGACAGCAGGAGTGACTGGATGGCCCACAAATCCTCTTGGGATCCACGCGGAGCCACTCTGCCCATTGGCCTCAGCAGCACCCGGTGATGCAGAGATCGGGTGGAGGCTGAAAGCTGTCACCAGGTAGAAACGTCACAAGACAAGGCCCTTCCCTCAGGCACACACTTCTCAAATGTTTACCGATTTGAGTTATGCTAGAGATGATTTTACTCAACATGTGCTATGCCCTCCAAGAAACCCTGCCTCCCCAATCCAGTATTATCATCCCAGATTTAAAATGTTATTATCACTTAAAATGCTGGACATTGGAGGACTGAATGTTTAAATTAGTTTTGCCCATTTTTTTTGATAAACGAAAACCAAGAAAGGATGGTTTAAAAAAGTAAAATGAAATTGTCGGATGTTACTAGTCTGATTCACTCCCAGGGAATACAACTCAATAAATGAACATATTTATGCATGTGTGTAAATCAGTATAGATTTGACCTGCTCAGATTTTGTGACAAATGGCAGCCTTCTGGAAAGTTAGTGTCAAAGGTGCACAGTGGCTGTGGCAAAGCTGATGGGTGTATTGGGCGATCCAGCCACACAGCCCCTTGTTCACAGCCAGACTTTGAAACTACACAGGTGTGTACATCTTTGCTTTCAGCCTCGGCAAAGTTACTCGACAGCATCAACAACCAAAAAAAAAGACATATTTTTAAAAAGAAACAAGTGAGGAGGAGTTGTTCTTCAACCACGATGCTATACAGAACATATATACAACCTTCTTACTATATCTTCAAAGTGAAAAACTCAGTCAACCCTGAGTTGTTGATTTTTCAGGAGAACAAAGGAGATATTAAAAAAACTTAGGTCAGTAGACACTCAAAAGACCCTGGAGTCATGTATGAGGCATAAGTTATTCACAAATTGAAACCAGTGACCTTGGACTATGGCCCTTTCCCAAGGGCTCAAGTATGGGATTCTACCCCAGTGAAAGAGAATAAATGCTTTACTTTCGGAAATGAAATGAGGAAGACGATCACTCGCTGTGTTTGTTATTTTCTGAAATCTTTTGAAGTCTCAACAATAAATTAAATCATTGAAAAGCTTCTTTCCCACAGACACCTGTACTAGTTGTACTGGCCTCTGATGGCACTGCAGGGCATTGTGGGATGCAGTTAGAAAGAAAGAAAGTTAATTCCTCCCAATCCCCTGATTACAGTGAGAGTCAACGGCAGCTTCCCACTCAAGCTCCAGACGCCTGGACTAGACAGCGGACCCCCGTCTAATTGCCGTCCTATTGCTTTCCTGGCCCAAGCCTTGTGTGGCAGAGGGTATAATCTTCCATAAACAGATACGGCATTGAAGCTGGCTCTCTCATTCTTGAAAGTCTAGATTTTCTCAGGAGCTGACTTTGGTTCAAGACTAATCAAAATAGCATTCTACTGAAGAGTAATAATCTTTCTTCCTCTTTATGTATGGGGGAATGTATTTAATATACATTTTTAATTTTACTTATTTTTAAATGCATTAGTCAAACATTTCCACATCAGCTGCATTTCCCTCAGGGACCCTCTGGACAAGGTAGGAGAGAATGATACCACTAAGCTGACATTCACCAAGTATGGACTTAGGAGGGACTTTCCCATGGTCCCTTGCCTTAGAAACTCTTAGGGCTAGAGACAATAGGAAGGACCAGAAGAAGAGACGGGTTTGGATCATCCGCGTACTAGATGATAATTTATTCAACTAAAGTTTTTTAAAAGTACTGTTAGCAAGACATGGTGACATATTTCACAGTCATTTAGTATGTTGTGACTCAGAGCCAAGTCCTGTACTTGCCACTGGACAGAGATGAATAAAACCCACTTTCTTCACTAGTGGTGTTCACCCCATAGTGGTTTCTGTAATCCCATAATTATTATACAGGCAAGAATAGGCTTAAGCTGTGAGTGAGTTCAAATGCTGTTATAGGCTGAGAAGAAAGGGAACCAGGTGGGACGATCAGGGATGGCTTCCTGAAGGAGGTGGGCTGCATGAGCTAGGCCTGAAGCCAATGGTAAGCTCCGTGAGGGCAGGGCCTCACCCGTCTTGTTACTTGATGTACGCCCAGGGTCTCACCTACAGAAGGTGCTTATTAAGTATCCAAAGGAAACACCAGAGATCTCCAGCCTAAAGAAACAGGGCAAGGTGAATCATAGCCCATATTTTGAAGACAGTTATTGCAGCACACATTGCCCTCAGTTGGATAACTGCACAGGACAAAGGCCTGGAAAGGTGGTGCACAAGTGGCGATGGGGCACCATCCTGGACAGGCTGACCAAGACTGGGTGTCACGGATGAAGATGCGCTGTGCCTGGTATGAACTGGGGGAGGCAGGAGAAAGACTGAGGCCCATATGCTGCAATAAAACTACACCAATTACAGATCTTAACACTCATAAGCAGAACACTCAGACATCAGAAGTCAGGGGAACACCTAAGTCAAACAATCAACTTCACGTGTATTTTTGTGTCTAAAAACTAAAGTGTGGGGGAATTGGCATGGGAAGGATGCGGCACACAATATGAATTTTCGGTGGAAAGGGGGGGTGGCTATCAGGAATTCTGAGACAGTCTCTTTGTCCACTAAAACATGCACAGGGTTAGAGAAAAGTGAGAGAGCTTTATGGATGGAGTGAGACCTCTGCACCGGCCAGCAGTCACAGCGAGCCTTAGCAGGCAGGACAGAGGTACCTGAAGTCTATCAGTAACACTTTGGGGCCCCTCTGGTCTTAGGAGGATGATTCTCAGGACGTTCTGGCCTTGCTTGGGGAGGAGCTGGTGGTTGTGCAAACTGATTCTAAAGAAAGAGAAATATGATGTTGTTTCCTAGCTTCTCTCTGTGGGTTCAGCTGTGTAGGGTTTGGTTCTTTGCACTTTGGATAGCAGGTTCAAAGGAGATCTCATCTGGCAGGGAGAGCATTACACACATGGCTGTGCTGAAAGGACCATGTTAGATCCCAGAATGGGGCAGAGCTGCCCCAGGTCAGAGCTCAGGAGTGCTATAGGCAAATTGATGTTCTGAAGGGCACAGCAGGTCTCTCACTGAGCTGCTTTTCATCAAATCACTTAAGTGACATTATTTCATTTTACTGGAATATTTATGACCGGGGTGGGGTGTATGTGTGCGGGCCACATTTAAAAACTAAAAAGGAAATTTTTGTCAAATTTTAAACTGTACCTTGAAAACCAATTTCATTTCAGAAGTCTGAATATGTAGGGGAGAAATTTCACCATCTAAGATGACCACATATTTGTGTACTGCCGACTGGATATTTTCAACACAATTCTGGTGACCAATGATAAAAATAACCCAAAGCAAAATAGGTGACTCCCCTTCCATTTTGTTTTTAACAGTAATGTTCAACTCTTTATGCTTCTGGCATTCTTTGAAAAAACAATAAATTACATATTTTCCTTTTTAATACACAAACTTATTTTCCCCAACTCAAAGGATTATAATATAGCCCATTTGCACGCTCTACTGGGTTGTGATGTAATGCAAAAGCAAGAGTTTTAAAAACTTAAAAATTATTTAAATACAATCATTAATAGGATGAAATAAAGTACCTGCTATTATTTTTAGTTATCTGAAGAACAGCCTTTGCCCGCAAGCCCCATTGCTCTGTTGCAAATTTTAAATTAAATGAACATGTCCTAATGAGCCCCAGCAGGACTGAGTTGTCTGGTGTCACTGGGCATAAGGTAAAGTGTAAATCACGCAATAAGCATGCCACTTTGAAAAGCCTCCACGGGAAGAGCTTGAACCGGTCTGCACGCTGGTGAGTTGGCCAGAAGAGCACCCCCTGGCTGAGATACGCTGCACTGCAGAGCCCTGCTCAGGCCTAGTGCTGCTCCGGGACCCGCCTTCCTGTGAGGCCTCACCTTTCTGCTCAGAATGGGGCTGTGGCAGCTCAGGCCAATTCCTGGAGTGATCCTCGGGCAGAGGGCCTGCAGCCTGCGCTCTGTATGACTATCACAGGCCACCTCCTTCCCAGCTGGGCAACATCAAGGAAGCCAGCCATGACCTTGACTCCAGGCTTCACAGGGAGGGCGCTGTGTCTGGTGTGTTTACAAGCACCCGCCGCGATGCCAGCAGGCCATGCGGCACAACTTTGGAGCCTAACAGGCGCATGTTGACTAAATGATGATGGGGTGGATGAGTGAATCGATGACCAGCCGCAGGCAGTTTCCCAGCCTCAGCTCACTGCCCGACAACTTCAGTCCCAGGTGTACGGGGCTGAAGGGTATGCCGGGGTACGCCCCCATCAGTTTTGAGAAGAGCTACGAGCAACATCTATTGGTGTCAAGTTCCAAGGTTGTGAATTATTACTTATGATCGGTAACTGTTTATAGCTCAAGGCTATTCTTGTGCTGGCCTGCACTGTGTGCGCTTTGTTACAAGACAGAGCCAGGCTGGATGCCCCTTGGGGAGGGCAGTGTGCACAGGAACATCCCCCATCCCCCGTGGGCATAGGGCAGAAACAGAGTATAGGAATGAACTGCCTAAGAAATATAAGGGAAAACTCACTTGTGACTTTCTTCTCTTCCTCTCAATTTCCACCATCTTGGAAGACTTAACACTCAGTACTGTGAAAGTACTGTTCAGGTACTCAGGGCTGTTCAGGCCCTGAATTTTCCTATCTGTAAGAATGCCTGCAGCTCGTACCATGCCTCAAAGGGAATGTGCTTTCCACTTTTTAGCATGGGGGAGCTCCCTGGATTCAAGATTGGGATGGACAATCGATTGAGGATGTCAGAGGAACTCTGGGCTTGTCAAGGGTCTGAGTGTGAGCCTGGCTCTCCCACTCCACAGCCGTGACCCCGTGCCCAATCCTGGTATCTGAATTTCCTCATCCCACAGGGCTGTGACAGGATCCCATGAAGCAATGGGAATGAATGAGCTTTACAAACTGCACAGTCTCTTTACAAACGTAGTTGAGGCAACCTTCTCTTGGACTCCCTGGCCTTTCAGAACTTACTACACTGTACATACACAAACTGTGGGTACCCAGAACATGAGGGGTTGCTTTAATCATTTTTTCATTTTTTAAAGATTTTTAGAGAGAGGGAAAGGGAGCAGAGAGGGAGAGAAATATCAATGTATGATTGCCTTTCACCTGCCTCGAGCTAAGGACCTGGCTGGAGACCTGGCTTGCAACTTGTTATGTGCCCTGGCTGGGGAATAGACCAGCGACCTTTGGGTTTGCAGGCCGACACCTATTTTCTGAGCCACCAGCCAGGGCTGCTTTAATCATTTTTGTAATCACAGGCCTAGCATGCTCAGGCATACTCAAAATCATTTTTAGATGTACGAAGGATGAATGAATCACTCTGTTTCCATTTTTTAAAAATAGCATGTCCCTTATTAAGGGAATGTTAAAAATGTAGCCAGAACATCACAGTCCTGGGTGGTGTAGCTCAGTGGATTGACTGCCAGTCTGGGAACCGAAAGGTCACCCACCAGTTCTATTCCCACTTGGGGCGCAGGCCTGGATAGTGGGCCAGGTCCCCAGTTGGGGGCATGTAGAGGTAACTGATTGATATATCTCTTGCACATCAACATTTTTCTCCCTATCTTACTCCCTTCCCTTCTCCCTAAAAATAAGTAAAAATATTTTAAAAAGAAAAAAAGAATCGCCATTTTAAAAGATGCTCAAGTGTGTGGGAGAAAGTCATCTGTGATCTGCCTGAAGCCCTAAGAGAGAAAAGTCAGGCTGATCTTGCCTTATTTTGAGGGAGGAAAAACCCCCCAAGACAGCTTCTTGGCTGAAGTCAGAGTTCACACAAAGTCCATGCTATATTTCTTCTTAAAATAATGAAAAAGCTAAAGAAAGGAGAGTAAAGTTGGAGCCCTGACCCTCAGCCCCACACAGGAAAGAATTCCACCATGTGACTACACACACACACACACACACACACACATACTCAACACTGAAACTGCTGGGAGAAGAGAAATCTCCCGCTATTCCCAGACTGTAAATTTGAGACATCTGTGATTAATAAAGCACTTTTTAAAAAAATAGTGTAAGAAAAAAAGGAAAAGAGTCCATATCCTGCTAGATGCAGACTAAAAAGGATCAAATTTCATTTTAACCCCCTCCTCGTTCTCGGAATGGTGAAACCTTCAAGATGTCTGTTAGTGCTCAGGAGTAAAACGGGACCGCTGAGAGTGGCCGTGCCCTGTGCCACCAACTCCAGCCTCCGAACCCGAATGTGTGACCACAACCTGCCCACTTCCATGCCGGCTCCGTGCCTCTCCACTTCACAGTCGCAACAGCAAACAAACTCAGGAAGGCGGAGGTCTGTGCTGCTGCTTTATGCTGGATCTCTAGAGTTTAAAGCCTGCCTCTACCTTCAAGTGATCACTTTACAGATTAATGGCCACTCAAAAGGTATGGGGCCGAGTTTCAATCCCACCGTGGTAGGTCACGCACTGGGTGAGTGGCTCTTACAAGGCCTTCATTTCCTGATTGTGAAATGACTGATGCCTCACCAGGCTGCCAGGGAAAGGAACAAAAAAAGTCTTTGCAAACTGATAGCTTAAGTGGAACATGAAGCAGAGAAATAGAGATGGCAAAGACAAGGGAGAAAGCAGGGCACAGTGGAGCTGGGAGATGACACAAGCACCCCAGGGGCCAGCCGCTGGACGACAGAACAGCTGGGACAGTGAAGCCTGACCTCTTTGGATGGCTGGTGTCACAGTGCTTCCCTAGTCATTCACGTCTGCTGGGACAGGCATCCCTCACCCCACATGCTGCCAGCCAAGTGCACACGCACGGGACCAACGCTGACTGCCGCATCAGGCTGAGGAGGCACGGCCGCCACACGGATGCGTGCGCTTCGCACTGGGAGACTTTCCAACAAACAGCTGTCTCACATTTCAAATTCTCCTCCACAGAGTCTCCAAGAACAAATACAGCTAGTTTGTTTTAAAGAATATTTCCATCTTTCTGTTCATTGTAGGGGTTGGAAAAGATGTGTCAAGTGAGCAACACGTTTGCTCTGACCGGGACAAGTCCAACTCGGACCTCAGCACACTTCCAAAGCCAAGTGCTAATTTACAATTCTGGTTGTAAGAATTTAGAAAAATGCTTATCAGTATTGCAATGTGCAAGAGAAAGATAATTCAAGTACACTTTGGGGCAGATGCTTCTAAAGTCCGAAGATAATCCCCTCAGACTACGTTAGAACAGATGGGGCAGGGGCACCTGGCCTATTAACCCTCTGTTTTGTCAAGAATTGGATGCAGCAAAACATGTTTGTATTTATGAAATTCTTCAATCACATGGGGACGGTTGAAATGTACATGTGGAAATCAGATCTAAAATTACTTACAAAGCAAAGAGCAAATAGGTTTTTAGCTAAGTATCGCTGCCTAGATTAGTTTGAATAGTCTAGAGTAAAAATTTGAGCAAATGGCTGTCATCTCTATGCTTTTAAAATTGGATTTTAACCCTCTATTTTGGGGATCACGATAAACTTAAAAAATAGACTACAACGCTCCAGAAATCCTATTGAAGAGCACATAAAAAGTAAGGTAATCTGTGAATTATTCTTCCACGTGTATTTCTAGGGTCAGAGCATCTCTATTTTACAGCGGTTCTATCTGCTCCACGTGCTACGGGGCAGTGATTGAGGAGGGTGACGCCTAAGTCAAAGCTAGGGAATCAACTGGAGAATTTTAGGAAACTGACTTGTCCAAAAATGGTGACCCTTTTGGTAGTTCAGAATAAAGGAACAGGCATTTTTAGACTATTTTTCCAAATTTAAATCTATATGCTATTTGTGAAAATGTATCTGAAAACTCGGTTAACTTCCAGTCCTTCACTCTAGCTACCTTCGTCTTATGTGTTTCACTCGTCCTCTGTGTATAAGCCAGTCACCCTCACTCTGTTCCCGGCACACTGCCAGTCACCAGGGGTTGGAGGGGGTGCTGCAGCCTGGGTGAGTTACTGCTTCTCTGCATACACCTGGAGGCAGGGGTTCCCTCCGGGCTCTGTCATGCACGCTCACGCTGACATGGGACAGAATCTTAGTGTTACTCTGTGCATAGGCCCCCGGCTCAAGTTTGCACAATGGTGAAAATGTGGCAAGGAAACACTGGGTGCAGATTTCACACAATTTCACAATTTGGTGAAAGAGTTCACAGTGGGTCCTTAGCACAGAAATAGGAACTCTATGTTTGCTTTCAATATGAAGTGAATACAGAAAACATGATGGAAAAAGATAAATTTCCCTATCCCCCCTTTTTTAAAAAAACTTTTAAATAATCTCTCCATTCAACCAGAGGCCCAGCATAGCACGGCCCAGGGCTCTCACACTATAATGAGGAACACATGGTCTTTGCTGCCTGAGAAAATGCACATAAAGGATGAACACATTCGCATTCCCTGGTCAGCCCCCTTCCACAATTCACAGGGGGGCCTTTACTTGCAGCCCACCTGAGGACCCCTGAACGAAAGAACACAGTGGGATCACTGGCATTAATTAAAACGGACTCAACTAGAAACAGTGGGCCCAATGAGAAACTACTGCTCCACCTTCTTGCGAGGGTTGGAGGCCAGAGTGCGGGCTGGGTGTGCACACGCAGAGTCTCCCGTTCTGTGCTCCAGGCCGTGCTGTGAAAGAGGACAGCTGCCTCCGCACCGCGAGGGGGGCGCGTTCGGAGCCAGAGGTTCCCAACACCCATCCAACCCGACAGAACGTGCAAGCAGAGGCCACACGTGCACATGTTTGCTCTTCTGACTCTCAGAGAATCTCTAAATGCTGTTTTTTCTTAGGGTGGTTTCTGAAAACAGTTAAAACATGACATCATCACGGGAAAATGCGGCTATGTCAACGCAGGCAAAACTCCAAACATCATTTTTCCGCTCAAACTCATTCTTATGAGGGAAATGTGGCCCTATCAGAATTTCTAGTCAGAAAACCACCTCATTTTGAAGGTCTTTCTCCATTTGAACTTTGCCACTTGCATCTCCAATAAAGGAATGTAGAGAAATTAAATGAAAAATTTAAATGAAAGCAGATGGCACAACCCTTTGTTTGGCCAATCGGATAAACAGTGTATCACCTGGCGCCAAAGCGCACATCTGAAAGCACCTCAGAAGCAATAAAATAATGAGCAGGGTCATTATTGACAATGAATAGCAACAAGAAGGGGTTGAGTTTTGCTCAAAGCAGGAGTTAAAAATCAACTGAAATGAGTGACCCAAGCCCTGAATAAAGTAAGACCTGGCTGATCTGCTGCGTCAGGAACACTCTAGGTACCAGTGGATCTGTGGCTGGAGACCATTTATCACCAGGCTGTCGGTTTCCAGGAAAAGAGGAACTCGGTGCGGTCAAGGTTTGTGACCAGAATGCTGGGCAAGGAAAAGCTCTGACCGCATCCCACAGGCACTGCCCAGGTGCCCCCAACCTGTCTGATGCCCCCCCAACCCCCATCACTACAGAACACAACCATGCCGTCACAAAGCTCCCTTCTTTTACACTCTGCTTTATTTTGGAGCTTACTTTTTAATGTGTTCTTTCTCCCCTCTGTCCAGGGACTGTTTCGAACCCATGTTCCTGTCTTCCTGGAATGACAGGGCTGTTTTCTTTGCTTTTATGGGATCTAGCCCTTAACATCGATTTTTAGGAGATGAGCAGGCCTTCTCTGCAACCAAAAGTCTAAGCTGTCACAAAAAGAAAAGAAAATCCCAAAGGAGGAGATTTGGGCTCATTCCTGACTTTTACACAAGAACAAAAAAGCAGATGTTTCAAGAGATCCTTGCTGAAAGAAAGATAACCTTTCGAAAAATTTACATAAAAATGAGACCGAACACACACTCAAATCCTGCACACCGCAGACATTAATGTCCACTAGAGCTTTCTGACACGGCCCACTCAGCCTTCGGGCTCCCAATACATGCCCCACAAGGCCCTTCTGTGTCACTGGTGTCACTGGTGTCACTGGCGGGAGGAAGCAGACGGAAAAGGAGGTTTCCCTTCTGCCCTGGGGCAGGAACATGGGGAGTTCTCCTGGCGGGAGGAAGCAGACGGTAAAGGAGGTCTCCCTTCTGCCCTCAGGCAGGAACATGGGGAGTTCTCCAGCCTGTGAGTGGCCCCACTGCCTACACTGAGCTCCCAGCGGCACTGCAGCCTGTGAAGTCCTGGCCAGTGGACTGGACTGGGGCTGGCACGACAGCCACTGAGTGCAGAGGCAGAGGGGGAAGAAGCAAAAGGTGTGAGCCCCCGTCCAGGCAGGCCATGGGGGCTCTGCGGGGGAGGGCGCCGCCCGAGAGTGCAGGCAGCCGCGGCCCAGCCCTGCAGGCAGTGAGGGGCATCCTGCAGCATGCTGATCTTGGCCTTGGCTGCCTAGAGGCTCAGAAACCAGAAACACTTCTGAATGCTCCTCTATTCCGTCATCCTCTTCTGAGGCTGAGACCCTCTGTGTTCCCAAGGATTCAAATGATTGATATCACTTACACAAAGGAGGACTTAAAAACAAATCCTGTGTGTTTATCAGATTACTTAGTATTTCGTATACAGCTGACTTAGGGATAATGAGGTTGCTCTGTGATAATATAATGTGTTCTTGATTCTTAATTTCTTCATTTGGAAGTCACTTCCAAAGCAATACAGTATTTGTTCTTGTTCTGAATAATCATTCTTAAACAGAACAGAAAGTAAATTTGAGGGGAAACAAGCAATCACAGGATGCTCACACAACATTCCCTCCTTTTGAGTCTGCCTTTCAGAGGCTCTAACGTAACATTCAGAAACATGAATGCGTAACCTGCGGACACGGCCATTCCTGATAGTAAATACAAAGTGTTAGTTGTTAAAGTTCTAACCTTATCTGAAGGAGGCTTATATTTGGAACTACCTTCTTCCTGATGGATATTTATGTTTTTGATTAACATCTTATTACTCATTTTAAAAAATGAAGTAACATAGGCTACCTGCTTAAAGAAGAAACCAAAGATTTTTTTAGGGGTGTTATGTAGATTTCAAAGTTGGAAGTATCTTTAAATGAAGATGAAGACATCCCATGTAAAATGGCTGAAAAGACCATTCTGCAGTTAGCAGCTGAAACTACGTGACTGATTTATTTCAGGTGGTGATAGCTTTCTCTTCATTCATGTATAAACTTATTTTAAATTAAGACCAGATTCAGATTACCAACATGCAAAAGTCTTTTCCTACATCCTAGAAAATGCATGACTTGCCTAAGAACGCACCTAACCAAAATATGCTATAAACATGCAAACTTGTATTTTCAAAAAACCACGTAACTCATTTCATAGAGCCATTTTTACATAGCATTAACTGAAAACAAAACTGGCCTTGGAATGCTCTGCAGGGAGCTTGCCAAGCTGTATCACTCTTCACATCATCTACCCGTAGGTTAGTCGAAGTTTCGGTCTCAAGGGATGGAATATCAGTCTAGAAAGAGTTACAGCTGTGCAGAATCAGGAAATGGATGACCTCCCCCTTCCCCAAACCACAAAGCAAATATCTAGGACATTATATTCTACGGTCCCTGGTGGTTTGGTTCAAAAACAAAGAAATGAAAAGCCCTAACCAAGTAGGAATTCCTTTCACAATTATATTTTAGTAGCACCTCTACCAAAAGCAAAATGCTGCTTTAATTAAAGGTAGGCATTGAATTAAAATGTTAACTGCACAGCTGAGAAGGCAAAAAGCCAAATGTGTCCAAGAACTTCCAAGAACACAGTGGGGGTAAGGGGTGCAATCCCATAACCTCATCTAAATTTGATTTTATGACATCCTGCCCCCACCCCCCCCATGCTGGTACAAGAACTGAATGGCACTGAATTTTAGTTCTCAAGTTATGATTATGCAATTTCCTAAGACTTGCCCACTCTATTTCCAGGAGATTACACACTAAAACAACAAAAGCAAAAAAACCCCCACCAAAAACGAAAGACAAAAACAAACAATAAAAGAAGTAAGAGAGGGTTGGAGCCATTGCTACTGGTTATTCATGGACCCAACGTGGGATCGGAAATCTCCATCTATAATGTGTCCGTCTCAGAAGGGGTGACTGAGCCCAGGACAAGGCAGTTTCTAAGAATCGCCCCCCTCCCCCCCAACAGGTTGTCCTTTCAGGAACTCTCCACCAGTCCGTGCTGTGGAGGCAGCTGAGCAACTACAGTGAGAAGGAAGGAAGGAGGGCAGGAGGCTGGATCTACTCCAGGAAGGAACAAAGCAGGCACAGAGACAAAGGGAATGAAAAGAACGCCTCTGCTAGGAATGCCAATTAATGCACAAATTCTGTCTTTGGCTTTAATTAGTGCCCTGTGCGACAGAATGGCACAGCCAGGGCAGAGAGGGAAGGAAATAAGCAGCCTCCGCTTGGGGAGTGGGGGTTGGAGAGTGACTGGGGGAGCACAGTACCGCTGGCTTGCTTTTTAGCTGGAGAAAGACAAAGGGAAAACATCCAGTTTTTAGTTCTACCTCATAATAAGCACATTCCCTCCTTGTTATTCAAGGCTCCTTACTCAACTTTACGTGGGCCTCTGGGCCTCTGGGCCACTTTTTCCAGTCACCCATCAGCTTTAAGAGACAAAAGAGGAAGGTGGGCAGTTTCAGGACTGCACTTTGGTCCAGAATTTTTTCAGTGGCTGCATCTTTGGACAGTCACTGCCTAACTCTAGTCGTGCTGATCCGGTATATAGGTCCACTGTCGTGACAACATGAATTGGCGTTAACTTGAACATGATGCAACAGAACTTCCTTCAACTGCGCATTTGAAAAAATCAACAATAGAAAGGACTGAGATGGCTTCTTTTAGTCAAATTTTAAAAGTATAAATATAAGATGCAATACTTTACATATAAAAAGATTAGAAGAAAAGGTGTCCAAATATTATCCGTAGTTGTCTATGGGTGTTATTTACCCTTCTGCTGCTTCATATGTCTATGAACTTCCGTTTTTAAAAACAATTCGCCTGTGATTTTAGAGAAACCATACATCTTGGGGAGATGCCCTTTGTTCACGTTTGTACGGTTTTCTGGGAGAGCTGTAAAAATGACCAGGAGCCTGTGGGCCTCCCGCCAGCCCTTGGAGGTAGGAAGAGGAAGTGGAGGAGCCCCCAGGCAGGATTCCACGGCTCATTACCAGCGCCCGGCAGGCTGCGCTGGGTTTATAGACTTGCTCACTCCAGCCAACTTTCAGCACCTGGAGGAAATTCTTCAGAGTAAAAAGCCATAAATTCGTGTTCCCCTGAAGGCTAGCTACAGAGAAATGCTTGGAAAGACCACATACCAACGAGAGATTACAGTTGGGGAGGAAGGAGGATCCTCTTCTAGAGAGAAGGATTCTGGGAGCAGGAGAGGTCACTTCCCCACAAAGACACCTAACCCGGGACCTTTGGGTTTCTAGCGCACTTTGAGGGAACTTGGCAGCCAATTTTTAAAATTTGAAATCTTTAAATTAAAACTTCAAAAAGTTTTAATATTTCCATTTTTTAGTATTTGCCCTAAATAAGGCCAAATAATTCTAGTTTTTTTTTGCTTTTTGGCTGGAATGTATAAATTCTGTGTGTACTTCCCCCCTCACCAATTCTCATCATAAACTCAGAGGGACAATAAAATACAGCTCTGATCAGTGAGAAGTGAAAAAACAAATAAAAATTATTTTAGAATTGCAGTTTGTGTTAAAGGAAATGTAACCTATTTGTGTAGTTTTAGAGAACATAACCATAGCAAACATACTTTTTCTTTTCTTTTGCAGATGAGGAAGTTGCAGTTGAGCAACATGAACAAGGACTGAGAAGGTCCCCTCTGGAGGGGATGACCAAGACGAGACACGGGGGTCTGGCTTCTACAGTAACACACTATTCACGTTGTATTAGCCATATTGTGCCTTAAATTCTGACTCACTTAAAAATAGTTAAAGAGCAAAAACCACCTGAGATAGAATTTAGTTTGCACTGTAATGTGTGTGAAACCAGCCTTCACAGCTGCAATGATACAATACTGTGCTGAGTAGGTGGGTGGTTCTCGTGGGCTTCCAGGAAGCCGACTGTCCTGGGCACTGGCGTCCTCCATGGGGAGTGGGCCGGCTGTTCACCCACCGCATGCTTTCAAAATGGGTTCACACTACATTTCAGCAAAGAAATGCCTCTCTTACATTTAGTCTTTGAAATGTTTTCCTTTAATTAAAAAAAATTGTATTGATGAGAATCTACATTCCTCATCAAAAAACAAAGACTTGAAGAGAGTTCAAGAATAAGGCACAGAGTTCACTCACTGTATAAGGATCTGTTTAATGTTCAAGAAGGCCACTGCATTTAATTTCTTCCTCACTCACCAGGTCCAGCACTGGGACAGATTCCATGGGCTTTATAAAAGGGTACACTTATTATAGACTGAGAACAAATTTAATAGTTCCACGTCTCAGTGTCTTATCAGTATAACTGGATTCTCCCACTGGAACCCTCTTAAAACATAATTTGTAGTTCTTCTGGACTCTACTGTCTCTTCAGTTCTTGTCCTAACAATTATTTAGCAGTGAAACTCTCCAACCTCATGGCTGTGTGGTTTTCGGTAATGGCAATGTCTGCACACAAACACACGCTTCTATGCAGATTATTCCAAGCAAAGCTAATTCACGTGTGGACAAGCAGAATGTCCCAGTGAATAGCAAGAAAACAGAAAAATGGCCTATTCCCAAGATACTTCAACAAATGAACTCCCTGACTGCTTGTGGGTATAAAGAAGTGCTTTGTAATCACACTCTCTGATTTACTGGGCACTTTAAAGTTATTCTAGGATTCATTTCTGGAATATTACTGACAGTCATTTTTTCCTTTTCAAAATGATGTATATGTCCCCACAATGAATGTAGTAAGTGGAGTAAGACTGTATTAAAATATCACTTATAACATGGCGTTTAGGAAATTGTCTTGGAATTACAATGACGGTTTGGAAAGAAATGGGCAGTCATATTTCTCCAGGAGAAAAAAAAACGAGTTTTGCTTTCTCTCATCTATCTTGTATGAGTTGAAGAGATTTTTTTTCACGAAAATTACAGCAGGCATCAATTTCTTTCCAAATGTGCGCTAGCTTAAAACTTTTGTGGTGACAGCTTGGATAACATCACCTACAGTTTTCAATGTAGTCTGAGAATTGCCAGAACAAAAATGTATCTAGAGAAAGCAAAAATATATTAGCATCACTATCCTACAGTGTTTAGAGAGTCAGTTTAATAATGTTCCTCCAGAAGAAGGCCCAAGGAACTAAAATATTGCTACGATTCAAAATTCCCACTGTAGGAAAAATGCTGTCTTCTTAAAATCCCTTACATTTTTAAAAGTCCTCACCCAAGGATATGTTTATTGATTGTAGAGAAAGAGGGAGGGAGGGAGGGAGAGAGAGAGAGAGAGAGACACTGATGTGAGAAACACTGACTGCTTGCCTTTTATACATGCCCCGGCTGGGGATCAAACCGTCAACCCATTGGTGTGCAGGATGATGCTCCAACCAACTGAACCACCCAGCCAGGGCTAAAATTCATTACTTCTTATTAAAATACTTTGGCCTAAATGTTGGGGATGTTTATGAAATATTGATGGAGTGCTCCGCTGTCATTCCTGTTCTGCAAAGAAAGTAAGTTCAGAGAGATGAGGTACTTGACCAGAGACCTGGAGCTATTGAGTGACTGATTTTAAATCAGACTATTCTTTTCACTGCACAGCAGTTACTACTTCCAGCCAAGAGATCACAGGGCTCTCCTGCTCTCTCACCCAGCGCAGAGTTCCTCATGCAGCGTCACTGACAGCCCCGCCCAGGTTTAACACTTGCAGAGAGGGAGCCCATTCGGGAGCAGTCTAAGGAGTGTAAGTAGGAAAAATGTTTTGGTCAATGACTTTTAAAAAATGTTCTGACACTTTGGGAACAAGAAATATGAAAAATATTATAAAAAACAATGTTGAATATGCCAGCAAATTCAACATCCACACGGCCAACACTTAGCCCCTTTGGGCCCCATCAGTCAAAGATGATTTTGTTGTTTTCCTCCAGTCTTTCACCAACAAACAAGTCAACAGTGCTACTTCCCGTTCACAAGCTGAGAGCACATTTCTGAGCCTCGATTTTCCTCCTCCTCACCCTTCCCTGCTGAGCTCACAATTACCCCGTCCATGCCCGGCTCTCACCAGCATGCTTGCTCCCACTCCTGAAGCCCATGTGAATAATGCCTGGCAGAGGGTGGAGGCAAACATTCAAAGTGCACCAAGTCAGGATGAAATTCTGGCTGAGGCCATCCCTGCTGGCATGCAGAAGACAGCCTGTGAGAAACTCATTTTAACGACTGTACGGCTTGGACAGATGTCAAAGGTTACAGATGGAGAGTTAGCCTCCTCTGCAGCGGTGGGGTCCTGTGGGGACCCACAGACCTCATTCCTTGCCCCACTTCATTCTTTTACATGCTGCCGCCTTTTCCTCAAATGGAGGAAAGCTCATTTACTTGACATGAATCATGTTTTCTTGCCTGGATCCCAGTTCTGTGTAAGATGCCAGAGTCTGGCACACATCCACTCTGGAAATATGCTGGCGGTGCCCGGGAGACCCTTCCCCCATGTAACTTCACAATATCTTATTATATTGCTGCAGTGCTTAAGAGAAGGAACCACAGAATGTAAACATAAATGCAGGCCACTTCCATTTTCTTGAATAATCTCGAAAATCCCCAACAAAATTAAATCTGAAACAGATATAAGACCAGACAAAATTCTAAAAAGGCAACTGGCAGCTTACTTTAGACTGTTTACATGCTATTTATGAGTGAGAAAAGGGGACACTCAGAAGCAGTCCCCAGATACTGCCCTACAACCAAACAATCAGCACATGACTGCACAGAGCACAGCCCCCCATTTCTCATGCCGTTCCTAGAGGCCCCCACAAACCTCCCCCACCACACAGCCTCTCCCACACCCGGTCAGCACACGGCATTTCAGAGTGGAGCGCACGCAACCACGCCAGCATCAGCGCGGTGCGTGTGCAGGGAGCGAGGGTACCTAGATCGAGGATCCAGTACTTGCAGGTGCCGGGCTGCGCACTGCTGGGGTAGGCTGAGCCGACGGAGGCGAGCGAGTCCAGCGGATCGGCCGGCTTAACACCGTTTGGCATGGTGTGTGCTGAGCTGACCGGAGGCTGAAGGCTGATCTGTTTCAGCCAGGGGCTGGGGCAACCCGCTCCTCAGGAAAATCAGATAACGGTTCAGCAAGCCCTCGGCGCAGGCTGGGCGGTGGCCACAGAGGCAGGCGCTGGCGCAGGCAGGGACGTGCAGCCCAGCCTCGGCGACCCGCAGCTCCTCTCCCGGTGGACGGCCGCTCCGCCCGCTCCTCAGCTCTGCTGTACAGTTGGGTTTCACATGGGGGAATATCCAGGCTCCCTGGGTTACATTCTACCACAGTGACTCTAATTGGAGCTCAAGGAAATTCTGAGGGCGCACTGAGAGCCAGATGTTTCTCCTCCTCCCCGCCAGCCAGAGCTGCGATTTCTTTACTTAGTGAAACGTCAGGTGATGGACCCTTGCCAGGCTTTCTGACTTGGGCTTTGTGAGTGTCTGGATGGAGGTCTTCTCTGAGATATACAACAAACAGTGCCTCCTGATGTGGCTTGATAGCAAAAAGACACTGGTTACATCACTGTGCTGCAACGCCACGCCTCGCTTATTAGAAACATATATTCATTCCTCCTTACAAGCAGAGCCATACAAGTGAAAACAAATACCCTTATTTGTGACTTGTAAAGGCATTCTTAATAAGGCATCTTAAAAGCCTGTTTTTGTCCTTTTGGGAAATTGGATATTTTCTTTAGCCGACATAAATTCTCGCTCTTTATTTGAAAGCTTCCATGTGTTCTCTGCCTTGCCTCACACTGCACAATGGCTTGGAGAATATCCACTGTTAAACAATCATGAACTCTGACTTTCAGCCTCAGTGGAAATGCACGCACGCTTGCTTCTCATTAATTCAAGCAGCGCCCTCTGCTCTCCAGCCTCCAGGGACAGGCCCATCACCTGGGGTGCTCTTCCCACATCCAGGCCGTGATGCGGCCCTCGGCAGACCATGATTGCTGAGGTCTGCACCTACTGTAACAGAATCATGCGCTAGCTCCTGAGTTCATTTTATCGATCCTTCTTCTCACTTCTGCTTTATATAACCTGATAGTAAAAATGATTTCATGTTGTAGTATTGTTTTGCTAAGAAAAATGTGGTCATTTTTAGTCCCTTAGTTTAAAAACAAAAAAAGTCAGCCCTGGCCGAGGTGGCTCAGTTGGTTGGTTATTATCCCACAAACCTTAAGGTCACAGGTCCGACTTCTGGCCAGGGCACACACACACCTAGGTCATGGGTTCCATCCCTGGTTGGGGGGCGTGTGTATACGCAACTGACCCGTGTTTCTCTCTCACACTGATGTTTCTTGTCTCCTCTTCCTCCCTTGCTGCCCCCTCTCTAAAATCAGTATGTCCTCGGGTGAGGATTAAAAAAAGGCAAAAAAATGTTAAACTTGGGCTCTCGCACTGCACCCCCACTTGCAAAGTAAATTTTTAAAATTCTTGAACTAAGAAATGTGAAAATAGCATAGGCTTCCAGTTTCCCTCTGAGTTTAAAACAATAAACAACTAAGAAAGAAGAGAACCAATCCAGGGCACCCCAAGAAAGCTGAGTCAGGCACTGTGCTGTGTCCCTCAGGCAAACAGCTACAAAGTGGGACTGGCATTTATAGGCCCACATTAGGTCTCATAGTCTCTTTAGAATCCTCACCTGAGGTATGTTTATTGATTTTAGCAGGGGGGTGGGGAGAAGGAGAAAGAGAAACATCAATACAAGAGAGAAGCATCGACTGGTTGGTTCTCCCTCCCATATGCGCACCAACTGGAGATCACCACCTTTTGGTGTATGGGATGACACTCCAACCAGTTGAGCCACCTGGGCAGGGTGGCATCATATTCTTCTTAAAAGACCATGAGCAAAGCATAAGGTAGTTTCTTCTTATAAATGGTCATGTGGCAGATCTGGATGTTGTACTTATGCTAGGACCAAGCAAGAGGTAGAATTCTGCACAAAGCACATTTTATGCAATAAATCTTTTACCAAGTAAATAATCTCTCTTGTTGGGGGAAAAAAAAGCAGTAAAAATTATGTCCTAAAGGAAATCAAGTTAATTGACATTCTAAGGTTTCACTAAACTGTTTATTAAATAAATATTTTACTTTGTCCCCTTCCAAAATCATAGACTGCCAAGCCAGGGCCATTAATTAAAAATAAAAAGAAAGAAAGAAAAAAGCAAAGCTGTCAGGAAAATTAATTATTTTATGTGTAATATGTGTTCTCCACTAAAGAGGAGGGGAATGATGTTTAAAAATGAATAAACTATTTTGATTAAACTATATGAGAAATTTCCCCAGTGACTGCCCTCTTCCAATTTCAAGTTCGCATTTGTCAGAGCATTGCAGGGATAAAGAAGGAAGCTTTTCTCATCCCTTTCTTCTTTCTATCCATGCAGTGTGAGGTCACAGTGTTTACTATGTAACATGGAACTTTATAACGCAAGTGAAGCTACACTGCATCAGGTGAAGGTACCACATGATCCTGGCCTAGAAGGACTGATACCTTGACAACCATGTGCTGATGCAGATGCAGAAGAGATGCAGAAGGAGTTGAGACAAAAGGGAAAAGGGAGAAAACTCCAAGTGGAACAGCTTCCCTTGGTGGTATGGCTGGGAATTTGTTCCAAGAGTTTGAACCAAGTTCAAGTGAGAAAGGGAGGAAAGCCTGGTGGGACCATGGCTATGAGTAGTAGGAAGGAGAAGGTGAGAACGGAGGCTGATGACTTCAGGGATTAGGAAGGAAGGAGTTTTAAAAAGAGAAATGATAATGTGTCACAAGCAGAAAGAAGTCCGGAAGTGACTGAGAAGCTTGAGAATGTGTGGAATGAACGGAATGAATGTATCTGCAGTGTGAGAATATTATCAAGTAAGAAAAGTGGTCAAGAAACAATGACAACAGCCTGAGATTTAAATGACCAGGGCCCAGAAAAGGAATGGAAGGATGTGATCCCTCTAGTACAGGCGCAGGTGAGCTATGCAATGAAAGAAGACACAAGCATTGATTAAGTGGGGGTGGGTTGAAGACAAACATTCGAGGCATTTGGCAGAATAGGAGATACATAATGTAGATTTTAAAAAGCAGAATTTGGGAAGGAAAATAAATTCTGTTTTTTGGTATTTGTATGTTTTTTTTTTTTTTTTTTAGTAAATTTTTTATTTTATTTTTTAAAGATTTTATTTCATTATTTTTAGAAAAAGGGGAAGGGAGAGAGGCAGAGAGGGAGAGAGACATCAACGTATGGTTGTGTTTCACCTGCCTCCAGTCACAGACCTGACTGGAGACCTGGTTTGCAACCTGGTTATGTGCCCTGGCTGGGGAATCGAACCTGCAACCTTTGGGTTCGCAGGCCGGCGCCTTAGCCACTGTGCTACCAGCCAGGGCTTGTATGTTTTTTGATATTTTCATTTGGTGGCTAGGTATAGATTTAATAATGTCATATATGTACAGAGAAGCAGGCAGGGCGGGGGACCTAAAATATGAATAGACATGTGTTCACATATATGTCTGCTGAGAGGACCTTCGTGACACCACATAGCAATGAGAGCACCCAGCACCAGTTTTAGTTTTTAATACTATTCTCCAGTAGGAACCAGGGCGCTCTGGAGAAATGAAGCAGAGGGAGCACTTTTTCCTACAGATTTCCAGTTAATAAATTTAAAAGGAGGGAAACAAAATCATCAGCAGGCAAACATCACAGTAACAACTTGCAGGTAAGAAATATGCTACATGCTAACCTGACCAGGTTAAGAAAGAGAGTACCTACAAGTCAAGGTATCTCCCACAAAGAGAAAAACAGTAATTTACAGTGGAAGATGCTGCAAAAAAATTTAAAGTATAAAAAATGTCAGACAAAAACAGGCAAAGTCAGATAAGAAATTCTGTGGAAAAAGAAATACATTAGGAAAATTAATTAGCTGTAAATAAAGGGATGTGTGCTTTAGTGAAAAAATATACTTAAGGAATATAAAAATAATTGTCTGCACATTTATAAGGCAAAGTTTTAATAACCAATCTCATTCTCATGAAAATAAAGGTATTTTTTATTTAGATTGGTTGAAAGAAATCCTTTTGGTCAAAATTAATGCTCCACAAGAGCTACTTTTCACATCATCTTTTATAATAATTATGCCTCAATATTTAACATTAGAATGTCAATGTTCATGTGCCTTGTCCCTAAAAATATGAGACAAGGTCATTTTTGCCAACAAAATTCTAAAAAAAAAAAAAAATCCAGTGAAACAGGTTCATGTACAAATGACACTTTATTTATTTATTTATTTTTCAGAATAAGGGGAAGGGAGAGAAGGAGAGAGACATCAATGTATGGTTGCCTTTCACCTGCCTCCAGCTACAGACCTGGCTGGAGACCTGGCTTGCAACCTAGTTTTATGTTGCCCTGACTGGGAATCGAACCAGTGACCCTTGGGTTTGCAGGCCAGCGCCTTATCCGCTGTGCCACCAGCCAGGGCCACATAAATGATACTTTAAAAGTCAGAAGTGAAAATATACATGAAAGAAAGCTACTAGTGAAACTAAAATTCAGATGAGCCAAAGGAGCTAAAGCCTTTGCATTAAGACGTGCAAACAAACACGAATGATCAGGCAGCAGTTAATGTTAGGATGAAAAGGTCCCCAAAATCTTACAAACAAAAGATACACGTAAAACAGTATTAGCCCTGGCTGGTGTGGCTTAGTGGACTGAGCACCAGCTGCAAACAAAAGGGTCATCGGTTTGATTCCCAGTCAGGGCACATGCCTGGGTTGCAGGCCAGGTCCCCAGTTAGGGGTGCACAAGAGGCACCCCACACATTGGTATTGCTCACCCTCTATTTCTTCCCCTCTTCCTTTCTCTCTAAAAATAAAATACTTTCAAAAGTGAAAGCAAAAAAAAAAAAGCAAAAACAGTATCAGTTAGATTTTATGATTGTAACTCAAATGACGTAACCATTAGAAATGTTTGTAACTTCCTCTAAAAATCAGTAATGCTTAGTTACGACCCGAAACATCAGTAATACTAGTTAGTGTTCAGTGGTCTATCTTGAAGCGGGTCCTGACCCCTGGTTATTCACAGCACTTGGGGATGGGGGCTCGACCCACGAGAGCTGTGTGGCTCCTCAGCAGTGACTCCAGGTGGGTTCCGCCCAGCCTCCCAGCCCTGGTTTTCTCCCCCGCGTTTCCTCGGCACAGCTGCACCAGCCAGATCACATTTCTCAGGTTCCACGCACAAAGATACTCCTGTTTGAGGACGGTTTGTGCAGTTCCTTACCCCACAGATAACACCTCCCGCCCCGGGGGGAAGGGGCTGGACGGCTAGATCCTGCTTCTTAGGGCTCCATTCAGCACATTATTTCCTGCTGCTTTCCAGCACTGTGGCCCATCCACAAAAGCACCTTTATCGGGCACTGAACCACTTCATCTGGGTGCCAAAAACCCGATAGGCTCCTTTTCATAGCTTTACTTACTATCTTTTCACAAGCAATGATGTTAGTTTTTCTCTTTCTTTAACAAAACAAACATTCAAATGTGCCCTTTTTACACTGCACTTTCACTGCTATGTGACATTCTCTGTTTGCATCAGCACTGTAGGCTATTTGCAGAATGGCAACATGAGACGGTAACCTCACAAACGTGTTCCCTAAAAAATAACAGAAACAACAGTGTTCAAAGATTAGAGCGGTGTCACCACCCTGAGAGCCCAAATGAACGTATGATGTCCTAATTCTATTCACCCTCAGAGAGTAAGTTACACTGGCCACCTATCGCTCAGGGAGGGGTGGGGGTGGGGGCGGAAGACCTGGCAGAAAGCATCATTCCCCAGGTCTTCCCAAGAAACGCTGCGGCAACCACGCAGCTGGTTTTAATTACATTTTTGGTCTGGGTGGGGATGGGGGCGGATATGGGTTATGGAGCAAAAAAAAACTCCTGCTCTGGGATGCAAACGGTTTAAAAAAATTGTTCTTACTTTTGGGATTGGTTCTTCTATTCATTGACTCACAACAAGCCCACTGTGACTCCAGTTCTGGCCCAAACCAAAGGAGGGAGAAGAGAGCAGTGGCTCACAAGAGAAAAAAGAACAGAGTTCCATTAATGGATAGATGGATGTAGTTTGCTACAACGATTTAACTCGTGTTTCACTTGCATTAGCTTTTGTATAAAACTGCCGGCCAACAATGTGTTAAGGTGACTTGTTTGGGTGATGGAAGGCTATTGGAACTGTCGTATCATACTTCAAATCAGAATAGAGCCAGAGGCATGGGTCATGCAACAGACTCACAGCTGTAAGAGGTGAGGGGGATTAGTCAAAGAGTATACACACGAAGGATCCATGGACAACAGTGCGGGGACTATGGAAATGGGGGACAGGCTAAGTAGAGGGGGTAAAGGAGGAAAAACGGGACACCTGTAATAGCATACACAGTTAAAAAAGAAAATAAGAAAGCTGAAAATGGATCCCTCTCAGAGCAGGAATTGGTGGGGGCTGTGACCTGTCAGGAATGGACACAGTTCTAGGACAGCAACAGTCTTATGTGTAGTGGGCACCAGAGACTGGCTTCTGGAATTGGCTGTTCCACAAATGGTGAGGCCTGAGCAACTGGGCTTCCACCTGCACCCCACATTCCTTCCAGCTTATATGGGTGCAGGGCAATCAGTGGTTAAGGAGTTGAGCTCTGAATTCTCACTGCCATTTTTAAAGTCCCACTTTCCCCCATCATCTAGGCTTGGTCAAGTTAATGTCTGTGCCCCCCACTTCTCATCATAAAACGGGGGCTGACAACAGTATCTGCTGCTTGGGGAGGCCCTGAGGATTAAGAAGTAGAGAAAAGCAGCACAGTGCCTGGCTTACTGTAAGCCCTCAACCCACCCTGTCATTACTATTAGTTTTCCAAGGCTCCAACAGTCCCCTTGTTATGGTTGACTGCATCCCCTCAAATTGGTAAGCTAAAGTCCTCATGCCCAGTATGTCACAGTATGTCAGAATGTAACTCTTTAGGGTCTTTAAAGAGATAAGTTATAATGAAGTTGGTAGGATGGGTTCTAATCTAATAGAATCACGTCCTTATAGCATCAGGAATTTTAAACAGACATGTCAGGGGTGTGCACAAAGACAAAAGCCCCATGAAGACACAGCAACAGGCCATCTGCAAGCCAAAAAGAGGCCTCAGAAGAAACCAAATCTATCAACATCTTGATCCTGGGTTTCTAGCTTACAAAACTATGAAAAAATCAACTCCTGTTGCTGAAGCCATGTAGTCTGTGGCATTTTGTTGTGGGAGCCTGAGTTGATGGATACACCCCTTTCCCCACCTCCGCTAACAGTCTGTTCCCTAATCCAGAACTAAAATGGTCTAATTATTCCCTATCTCTATGACCAGAACTTTTAACATTCTTTCCTTCTAGTGAATTCAAAGTTCTACAGACCCTGAAAAGGGGGCAGGGAAGGGATAGGATGGAGTCCAACACAAAGGGCTGCATTACAATGAAACAGAATGATGGAATTCCAGAGCCGCCCTGGACTACGATGGAGGTGAGTGAGCCTGTTTACTGTCCTCCCAATAACTGGAAAGGCCCCTCACGTAACAAACACCTGTCCTGTGCTTGGCTAGGAACGTCTTGGGAAAACGATTACTGCCTTGAACAGCTGGCCCTGTGGAAGGACTAAGCTGTCCACAGTGTCCCTACTACTGCTGGTTCAGACCACACCACGATGCGCTGTGACAGTGCAGTTGCTAAAGCGTCTCAGGAGGTTCCAGTGGGGCCGCTCTGATCCATTCTGGAGCACCAAAAAGCCAGGACCCCTCTGCACAAAGCCGCCTGTGCGGGTCGGAGTTCAAAGGTCAGCCTCCTTAACCCTCTGCAGGCCCTCCAGTCCTCCACCCCCTCTTCTGTCCCCTACAAAGCTCTTCCATGGCGTCGGTAAGGAAGGAAGTTAGATGGGGGAGGGGCTGAAAAACAGTATTTTTAAAAACTCACTGGGAATGTTTTAAGAACAAGAATCCTTCGGAAAGCACTGAGATTACGTGGACACGTAAAGACCCATTACAGAAGCCGCGGCCGGCACTGCCTCACGAGCGTGCTTCTCACGGGGACAGCGTGGTTCGGACACATGAACAGCTTCGCCTGCGCCCACAGAAGCTATTTCTACACACACTGCGGGGAGTCAGCGGTGCTCCGGAGACCATGGCATTCGGCGGCAAACTCGACTTTGCAGCCCTTTAACTGAGTCTATAATGAAAACGCAGAAATTGGCGAAACATGATCTACATGAATATCGCGCCGCATACTCCGGGTACAGAGTTCTGTAGGAAAGTGTCCAACAAAACCTCACCTCTCAGGAGTCACAGAGACTCATGATTTAATTTATATGAATAATTTTAACTTATATAGAGTAAACTTACTGAAAGGGGACAGCTTTTTTTTTTCCCCCAAGTGGGTAAAATGAAATCAGAGAACTCAAGGGGTTTGGTACAGCTCAAATCCCTTGGTTTATAAATCAAAATATATAAAAGCAAATGTCATTATGAAGCATGTTTACTCTAATTTTTCTGAGGTAGTTAATTTATGATTCAAGTAATTCTTCAAAACCGTGTTTTCTATAAATGCGTTTACCCTTCGTTCCATCAACCCCATGTCTGGAATTCAATTTGAGAGATACACGGACGAAATATCCTTGCCTGGCAACCCACTGTGGAGCTACCTACCTGTCCCTACAGCTGACAACCTACACTGTGCCCACACTCGAAGTCCTGTCCATCCATAAAAAAGAACAAAGCAGGTATGACCAAGTGGGAAAAAAAAAAAGTAGGGGCAAAATGACACCCTAACTTTTATGCAAGAAAATGGAGGGAGGAATGAATATGTTGGTATTTGCCTAACAAAGTACCACCTGAATAAAAATAGTTTTAACTGCACATGGCAAATGGGATTGTGGGAATAAGACCTCTCAGTTTATACTTTTTCATGGTTTTATTTTTCAAACCATATAAAATGTCTAAAAGTAAGTTCTGAAGTATAGGTTTTCTTCTCTTCTTTAGAAAGGAAGTCACGAAAATTGTACGTAGGAGTTTAGTACCTATGCACGTTTTTCTGGGAATGGGACCCATCGCTTTCATCAGATTGGATCAAGGTAAGTGACTCCAAAATTTTAGGGCCCGCTGCTTCAGAGTTAGCAAGAACCTGGGACGGTACTTTCCCTTCCCATCGCAGTTCCAGCTCAGCTTTCAGGATCAGGAGTCAAACTGATCAAAATTCTAGCTCCTTACGGCAAAGTTTGCTCTAGAAACACAAAATCCTCACATCATCATGTTCCGCCTCCCTGGAAGGAGGGAACACAGAGGCAAGCGCTGAAACACATCTGGGCTGTCAGGCACCCACTTCTTGGTGCTGCTTTCCCAGGGCGACGGTCCACTGAACCCTGCGGCAGGAGCGAACGGAAAGTACAACTGTTTCCCTCCACCGGCAGCACCTATTCATTTTCAATACTCAATGTCCACCAGTACCCTGAACTTTCAACAGTCTCTTACCAAATATATCATCTCGTCGTAATTTTTCACAGCTAATTAAGAGTGGATAAATTTAAGAGAATCCCCAGTTTGTCTAGTAACTAGCCCAGTATGATTAACCCAAATGTCAGAAAGGGCACAGTTAAAGGAAGAACCATGGACATGGACAAGTGGGACAGACTTTAGCGGGGAGTGGGTGGGTGAGGAAGGACACAGAGGGGAGGAAAAAGGGGATGGATGTAATACAACAACAATAAAAAAAAAAGTAGAGCCCACAAAGAGGTAGAAAGAGGATCCCCCCCCCCTCCCCCGCAGTCAGCACTGCCCTGCTGTGAGTCACCCTGAGCAGGGCAGGTCCGTCACCTGGTGGTGTCTTCTCTGGTTATAGACCCTTCCAAACACCTTGTTATGCATTTCAAGCCGTGTGGGAAGGCAGTTTTCTCATTGTTTATGACTCTGCTATATATATAATTTTGTGATCATCTAATATGGATAGTGTCAATATCTGCTCATGGTTTATTCCTGTTTTAATAAACACTTTAATGTAAAGTTGGAACAGGAAAATACCTCCACCATGAGGCTTTCAGCAGAGTAATGGCCCCTTGCGCTGCTCCATAATTACACACTGCACAGAAAATGTTCCTTAATCACAGGTCTCAGGTAGACCACCTCGCCTTGGAGACGCAGGCTCGGGGGGGATGATGTCTTTGTTGTTGGGGTAACTCCATGTCTCCCAGTGCTGCTTCTCACGGGGATTTATATTAGCAGCTGATCAAAGCGACTAAAAACTGCTCTTTTCCAAGCTAATTGAAAAAAATTATTTAGATCTTCCATTACGTGTTATTTTTAAAGGAATGTGTGGGCACATTCGGGTTCGAAATGTCTATGCATGCGTGTGACTAGATGCTTCCTGATTAAGAGGGGGCAGTCTGGCAGTAAGCAAATGTCTAAATATACCAGGACCACACCATACCCAACCAAATTTTTTAATGTTGCTGCAGTATTTCTAATGCCCTAAATTTTTTGAACACTGATTAGGTCACTAAAGAGTAGCCACCAGTTATAAGAGGTAGGAGACTTGATTCATCTTTGGGGCAGAGTGGTTCACAGTTTGAGGAAGACGACACTAGCACTGAACCAACTTGGACCAGGGAGCTCCGTGTTTGGTCACACAGGTTTCTGGAGAAGGCAGGGCAGTACCTCTTAGCCTCTCAGAGCTGCTGCTTTTCTGGGTAGTGGTGGTGGGAATCGGGGGATGGAGAGCACAGGAAAAGATCGTGGCCCTTGAGTAGAGAGAGGCTGGCCCTCTGTCACTGGCCTGTCCTGGGCTGCTGCTGTCTTGGGATTGGGAAGGTGGTTGGGACAGAGGTGAAGAATCTTAGCAACTGCTTGCACTCTGCAGAGGGAAACAGCTTTGAGGGCCTGCTGAACCCTGATGATGGGAACAGGCTGGGAACACAGGTGGCGAGGTCTAGGCCTAGGGTTCCTGGGAGAAGATATCCCTAGGAACCTGCTGCGGCCTTCCCTTCCACCATTTGAAAATGTCTGGTAAAGTCCTATCACCTGGTCTCATAGATGACACAGTGATCAAGGGCCAGGGAGCTGAGGAGAGAGACTAGCCAACTTCCAAAGTTGGGGAGCAGGGGAAGCAGGGCGGCCCCAGCACACAGGAGCTCTGAGGGTACAGAAGGTTGGATGGCGAGGATAAAGAAAGGGTGAGGGAACCTCTTCCTAATTTTGTCCTTTCACAGCAGTTTCCCCGAGAACAGATGTGGAACTTACAACCTCCACGCACAGGATCTGGGTACCTTCATTTATTTTAAGAAACGACAAGCGATTCTGGGGAGTAGCCCTTGGTATAAGTAGTCACGGCCCCAGGGAATATATCTATATAAAGTGTGTATCGTTAAAGTAAAACAGAACAGAGCTTGGCAAAGTGCGTTACAATGAGCTGTTCCCATCTGCCCACCAGCACCCAGGTGGAGTCACTATTCCAACTGAGGATCCCCCCACCGTGAGAGGCCCCACTCTTCATTCTCCCAGTTTCTGTCTCTTACTGCTGGCTGCGTGGGGTGGTTCCTTGCCCCTCATCAATCCTGTTTAAGCCTGTGTTATTTGTATTTCATCCATCACATGTGTAAGTCTGCACTGTATCTGCACCCACCTCTGTTATTAAAAATCTACTCTCAAGTCATTTCAGGGAGTTCCCATGCAGGTCTTCAGTGGTTTCTGCAGCTCATGTCATGGGGACTGTCTTTCTCAGGTTACCCTGGTGTTTGCCATTGTGTTGAAATGCTCATTATTTCCCCCAGGATTTATTGTGTTCTTCCTCACCAGCACAGACTCACTGGATACATTAATTTGTTCCTTTAGAATTTTTCATTTTGTACTTATTTGGTGAGAAAGGGCACGGATGTCTGGCAGGGTGAGGGACTAAGAAAAAACTCTCTATTGCTTCATGTACTAAAGCCAGGAGTGAGAGGGGTGTGTCCACATTTGAGGTGCAGGCCTTGAAGGACGTATTAGGAATCTGGAACTTTATTCTATGACCAATAGCATTTCACTGAGGGAACAGAAGCAAGAGTTATATAACTGGATTTGTGCTTTAGTCACAGTAAGAGAAGGTGGGAAGGGAGGCAGGGAGACCCAGTGGGCTAGTGGTGATCGTGGTGTTGGGAAAGAAAATGTTTGAAATACATTACTTAGATAATGGTAATAAAAAATGTGGACATGCTCAAAAAATTAAAAATGGAATTATCCAGCAATTCCACTTTTGGGTATACCCCCCAATGTACTGAAAGCAGGGACTTGAAAAGAGATTCACATACCCATGTTCACAGCAGCATTATTCTCAATAGCCAAAATGTGGAAGCAACTCCAGAGTCCATCAACAGCTAAGTGGATAAACAAAATGTGGTCTGTACGTACGACAAAATATCATTCAGCCTTAAAAAGGAAGGAAATCCGTGGGGAGGGGGACAGAGGGGAGCAAAAAGGGGATGGATGTAATACAACAACAATACAATTAAAAAAAAAAAGGAAGGAAGGAAATCCTGACAAATGTCCCAACATGGATGAATCTTGATGATATTATGCTTAGTGAAAGAGGCCTGACACAAAAAGAAATGCTGTATGATTCTTCTCCTAAGAGGTCCCTAGAACGGCCAAACGCAGACACAGAAAGTAGAGGGGTGAATGCCAGAGGTGGGGGGAGGGGAACGAGGAGTCAGTCAGGTTACTGGGGACAGACAGTGGTGTCACTTGGGAAAAGACTGTGTGGAGGGATGGCACTGAAGGGAGCGCAACAACGTGAATGGACTTAGAGACACTTGTATATTTAAAAATGGTTGCGATGGTAAATTTTATGTTTTGTGGATTCTACCACAATTAGAAAAACATATGGTGGGCAGGGAAGACAGTGTGTTGGCCATTTTCTGGATGAATAAATGGGGCCATTCCACTTTTAGAGAGGTGCCAGCAGAGGGAATTTAAATATTACTGGCTTAAAGAAGGTGGTAAGACAGTCAAGCAAGAGTCAAATATTCATGTGGACAGAGAAGGACGGATAGGAAAACCTTGGCAGAGAGTCTAGAGAGAGGAAGAAGGCAGCCCAGGGTGGAGTCCGGAGGAAACCCTGCGTTTCAGGTACCTTCTCATGAAAATATCTCTTTCCTAACTTTCAGTTGGATTAAAGAAGAGGCCATTTTATTAATAACAATCACATATCACTGATTTATGAAAGATAATTCCTGGGTCGTCTCAAGATGCAGCCAGTCTGGTCAAGACAGACACCTGCTTTGGCTGGTGCCCACTCCCTGGAGGGGCTGAGGCCGACAGGGAGCCCGGAGGCGCATTTCTGTGAGGTTTTTGGTAAATGCAGAAGCTGAGTTAGAAGGCCTGGGGTGTAGAGGCACAAGTGGCCTCTACAAGAGGTTTTATTTCTGTTTTTGTTCCCTTGTTTTTCTCATGAAGAATTCAGGGCAAAAAAAAAAAATCATGTTTTTTAATGCCCTCATAATAAAATACAAGTACTGGGCTATACAGTATGCAAAGGAGAAAAAACTTTAGAGCCGTCAGAGAATAAGGTTTTTAAAAGGGTATTTTATTCTAAATATATCAAAGAATTACCACCTGCCATCTCACTGTGGGTTAGCAAAAGAAAAAGGGAGAGGTTTGGAAGTGGCCTTTATTCAGAAAGGCCTCCTAGGATAAAAACTTCCAAAGTCAGAGCTGGCAAGGACCTCAGATAGCATCAACTGCCACCCTACCTCAGGCCCAGAGTTGCAATGTCACCAAACAAAGAGGCTGACTCGGGAATCAGGCTGTCCCAACACGTAGCACAGACCTTGCAATTTCAACAGTTTCAACACAATTTCAACATGGCTTCATTTGAAGCTCCAACCATACATTGAGAGATCTCTGAAACCCTCATTTTCACAAAAAAGAATTCAGTGGGGGTATAAAGTGACTTTCCAAATTCAACTCAAACTGTGCCAGTCCAGGTAATGGAGGAACATAAATGACAGGGAGTGTCACAATAGTCACAAGGTGGTTTTTCAGATGCAATGACCTGGGGGTTGTTCACAGTGGAAGAACCACCTGAAGACCATGGATGGATCCAGGTCTTACCCTTAAAAAAGGGGAAGAAAGTCAAAAGACTACCTCTATGCACTTAAGACATGCGGCCTGCAGAAGGTACGCGATGCTTCTTTGTCTTGGTTATTGTAGGCAATCCTACTTTTATTGAGTGTCTTTCACTCCCATCACCACCAGCTCTGGCACTGCCGCCCATCGATGTCCCCTGCACGCTCTAGGTAAGCTTGCTGAGTTGTCTCCTGACCCATGGAGCCAAACTCTCAAACACTTTCACATATGGTAGGTAGTTTTTGTTGTGAAAAAAGAGAAAAGCTGAATCGCTCAATCTAGGGTAGCATAAAAAAGGTGCTGTTTTCAATCACGGATACAAGTATTTCTGATATTCCTGTTTACTTTCCGTGACCAAGACTAAGTAAATAAAGTGACAAGTCCTACAGGTTGAGACAGCAGGAAAGGAAAATCCCTTGGATTTACTAAGAGACCAGAGATAATTACATGGTGCCCACTACTCCAGGAGTCAACCAGAGCCTGACACGGGCTGGGGGAGAACAGGGCTCCTCCACCCGGACGCACGTGAGACTCGCTGGGGCCCCGACTCACGTCTGATGTAACGGGAGATGCTATAAACCACAAACACAAATAAGACAGGATGAGCCCAAGGACTTTCCAAATGCTTCTTCTGTTTTAATGTGCTTGCTGTCTGTTCAATTTGTGACTAGGGTGCTGTGAAGACGGGTGCAAGACAAGGGCGCCCCAGCAAGCCAGCCTGCCTACGGAGACAGTCACACAGCAACCTGCAGTGCTGGCCTCTTCCGCAAAATCACAAAATGGAAAGCGGTTTTCAAAGCAATAACGTTCTCACTGGAGCCGTTTCAGACACAAAAATACCTTCTTGAAACCAAACTGTACAATTACATTTCTTGCTCATTTAAGTTATATTTTTATGTGCTCACACCACCCAGAGCATGGTAAAAGAAACCCAGGGCTCATAAATTCATGTATTCTCACTGTCCGACAGACTTGCAATGCCAGCCATGCTGCAAAGCCACCATGGGACCCTGGGCAATGCTCCCAGGGAGAATTGAGCGCTTCTTGGCTGATCGGAGTATTCATAGTCACACTGCAATTCTTAAAACAGCTTACAACCGAAGAAACAGACATCTGACTTCAATGGGCATGTTCTTTTTATATTTGAAATTTATAGAAATTCAGGTTGATTAGATTGGAGAGTTATCAGAAAATACTGAGGCAGTAAGACTGAGAAAATTCTGGAACTTGAGATTAGTAAATGTGCTCCTTTCTCCTGCTGGAAGGTCAGAATGGTAAGTGTCAAACACACTTAAGACATTATCCTTAGAGATAAATAGCAAGTGACTGGAGACAAATACAGAGTGACAGTTCCCGAAAGTGATGAGTTTTGAAGTGTGTGAAAGGCAAGACCACTTGCCTGTCCGACACAGAGAAGACCCACAGCTCACTGGATATCAAGTTCCGTGAGAGAAGAGGCTGTCTTCACTCCTTACTGCAGGACCTGTCACGCCCAGCGAGGCTCTCCCAATGATCGGGGCTCGGGATGAGGCGTGTGTAAGCAGGTGCGGGGAGTGACAGGAACCAACAATGAGCACAAATCCCTGAAGCTGGAACGGCATGTGCACCGTTTCATGCGAGAGCAGGAGAAAGGCTGTGGGCTGAGCAGAAGCAAACCAAGACCTCCTGCGGGACAGTGGCAGAGACCTCCTGCTCCCCGAGTCTCCAGTCTCCTTTTGGGCTTTGTTCCTAGATCCTACCCTTGTTGCCGGGACTATTTGATGAAGGACCCGCCTCCTGGATGGGGACCCTGGTCACTGCCGCCCGCTTGCCTGGACTTGCCCAGGGACAGGAGGCTCTGGTCGGGGCCTATCACAGAGCCCCAGGAAGCATTTGTCTCCCCTCAGATCTACTGCTCACACCCTGACACTGCAGGGGGACAGGTCATCTTTGATTTCCTTGTATGACAGGAAAAATAACGGGGGTAAGAATGCATAAGGTTGGAGTCCCTACCTGACTGGTTAGTTCACACAGGTTACACTCAATGAAGAAACACCTTCTTGGAAAGACAGAGCATTTCTGGAACGTCACAGATTATCAGAGAAAAAAAGGGCTCAGGCAACAAAATGGCACTTGAACTAAAAAACGAACAAAAAAACCCAACCTCCATAAGAAGTTTCCAGGACAAAGTCAACTGTGATAAACACACAGCTCTTGTCTCTCTGCTGGCCTGCAATTGCAAACCCCAGGATGTAAAGAACACACCATGGGAAAGGCACATATGAAAAGAAACCTTCCAAAGCAACTGTTATTTGTAGCATGTTAAGCTCACTTGGGCTCCTCTGTATAAAAGATTAGCTTTAGAAAAAAAAAAAAAAACACTGGACTTTATTTTCTATTCAAACTCAAGGATTTAAGTATATTACGCAACTTAGGAAACTCTGGCAGTGGGCTAGTGGGCAGCCCAACAGATTTGGACTTGACACTGAGTGTCACATTAGGGGAAGTCTGATACTCATGAACAGCTTCACCAGAAATGAAAACAGACATGTCAGCTTTTGTCAAAACTCTAAAAATTCATTTTCTTTGAATTCCTGAGGAAATAGTACTAGCTGAAATCTTTTAGTTTCTTCCTCAGGTGACAATAAGGTCCTGTTTATGCCTTAACGGATCTGGAACACAGTCGGGCCTTTAACGAACAAGTGAGCTCACCACTGTGCAGCTTCATTTAGCTCAAGGCCAGGGCGGACCCTCCAAGGCCGGAGGACACTCTCTGGGGTGTGTCATGATGAGTGTGAAGAAGGCAAAGGTGACAAATGGAGGGAGCAACTACAATGTTTCAAAATTAAGAGAAAAGAATTTAAATACGGCAGACTGTGGTGCTCTCTCTCAGGAAGGAGAAACAAATTGTATTACCCTCAAATCTAGAAAAACTGGCCATTTGCCAATATTGCGAGACAATGAAGACTGTGACATACATACTATGGTTCAAAGTACAGCGACTCTACCCCTTCTGCGGTGGTTCAGAGTCTGACGTTGCTTAAAAGGCTTGAAGCTTCAAATTAGCTTTTCATTAAGAGGATGCTTAAATGAGCATGATTTGACAGAAACACACTGTAAGTTCTTATCTAGGTAACATTTTCTAGTAGCCATAATTGAAAAGTAAAAAGAAGCAGGTGAAGTTAACTTTAATAACACATTGTATTTAACCTGACCTATGATATATATTATCAATCCAACATGTAATGGATGTAAAATAATTACACATTCTTTTTGGACTAGATTTTGAAATCTGTGTGTATTTTACACACGCAGATCATCTCAATCCAGAGCATCTCAACCGCCACCCCTGCCCAGCGGCTTCCAAGTGGACATTCAAGAGAGACAGGCTCACACTCCCCTTGGAAGCCCATATTTGACCCATCTAGACCCTCATGGAAAAGCAGTCCTGATAGTTACCTTTATCTGAAAGAGTCACTGCGAGTACACCTGAAACTAATACAAATTAATACTGAATGTCAACTGTAATTGAAAAAGAAGAAAAGTGCTGAAGAATGTGAAATGTTTTGTCCAAATGCCCTGTTATTTCAGTTTTCCTTTCCAAACCCATTGCTCATCATAGTCACAGGCACGAGGCCCTGACCTGGAGCCCTGCCCAACTCGCCGCCCTCTCTCGGGGCCCAGCTTCATGCCCTCTCTTTACAGGGTGCCCGGGGACAGAGGACGCCCTGAGACACTTCGCAGAGCTATAAACTATAAAGACGACGTGGCTAAATTCTCAGGGCCCGCACATGCTTGACTTTCTGGGATTTCACGCTAACAAAATAAAGGACTTGCACTGTGAAAGCCTGAAAGGAAATGCTGTTTCAACATGACCAGGGTAGAACAGTGCCTTCTCTGTATTCTCCATTTATGCATGATACTGGCCCAAAAAGAACAGTCCCCTTCTCCTCTAAACTAGTATCTTATTACACCGTTGTGGGAAATGAGGCAATCGGTCATTATTTCTGAGAAACAGGTGAAATCCTTATTTCCACTTTCAGCTCCTGATGGAGTCAAGAGGCCCAGAGACACAGTGATAATGGGTCAAAGCGAGAGAGTCGAGGAGTCCCACCGACCACAGGTTGCAGATGTGGGGACAGAAGCAACCGTGTCATTCCCACGTGCGCCTGCTACGCAGGGCCGGCGGGTGCCTACCTTTGTGGTTGAAGATACCTTCCATTTCCATGCTACTTCTTGAGTGGGCGATGCACAGAGAGCCGCAGGGAACCAGGCCTTCTGCTGCAGGCGAGCGGTCGGTGGTGCGCACCAGACACCAGTCGGGCTTGTCGTGGGGCCGCTCCAAAACCTCCACAGTCTGGCCGCGGCGGATGGTCAGCTCGGTGCTGTTGCAGGCCGTGAAGTCATGGATCACCACTGTCAGCTCGCAGCCACCAGAGAGCTGCGGGGGGGAAGAGGGGACATGTCAGTGGGCCTGGGACACTGGATTCCTGTAGCAAGGCTGTGATGGGGCCAGGAATTCTATCTGTTCTACAGTTGGGTCAGTAACAGGCGGAATCACCTGAGGGACAGCTCTTCAGCTCCAGTGTCCCCTAGTTCACCTCTGGAATCATGTTCTCTTATGTATGATTATGCTTTCCTGAGTGTTTCACTGTAAGAATCTGATACGATTTTTCATGAGCATCCAAATCTTCTTGTGCCTGGGACATTATCCTTTATAAGTGCTATCTATGTACTCATTTTTAAACTTAGGACAAACTAATAAAACTTTGGTTGGAAGGCCATCGGGGGATTGTTGTGAAATATATTGATAAGAGGGGACAGAGTTTTGTTCCCATGTTGGTGTCTGAGCACTCCCAGCTGTCTGTTAGCCCATGGGCTCCTACACACACGGCAGGGGGACTGAAAAGGGGATGGGGCCCAAGTTCCCAAATATGGGCAGAGCAATGTCATTCTTTCTTTAAAATCCTTCAGGATACTCCTTAAAGGACACTCCTGACCTCTGCCATCTGTCCCCAAACCCCTTCCCAGCTCTCTTCCCACTCCATGGGCCCTGTTCCCACATGACATGTATTTTCTGGTCTGAAAATCCTTTCCCTTATTCTTGACTCTCACTAAGCTCACTCATGCTTTCTATTAAAACTCCACTAACTCTTAGGCCCTCTGAAACACATCTACAATCTACATAAAGACGTAACAGTGCCCTGGGTGGTGTTGCTCAGTGGGTTGAGAACTGGCCTGTGAATTGAAAGATCACTGGTTTGACTCCCAGTTAAAGCACATGCCTGGATTGTGGGCCAGATCTGCAGCTGGGGATGTGCGAGAGGCAGCCCATCAGTTTCTCTCCCTTTCTCCCTCCCTTCCCTTCTCTCTACAAATGAGTAAAATTTTGAAAAGACACACAGCACCACGATCTCAATCGCTCATGGAAAGCAGGTGCATGGTTTTCCCACGACCAACTTCCTCTGGTCTGCACCCGTGTCTTCCCCTTGGACTGGATGCTCCTGGGCGGCCCCAATGGGCTCCTCCAGGCTCGCCTTCCAGGCCACCTCAGCACAAGTCCCAGTGGAGCCTCCATGCAAACATGCCCTTCTCTGACACAAATTCCTTCACGCAGGATTCGAGGTTTCCGCAACTGGATCCCAGCCCTCCTCGCGTGGCACTGCCGGCGGCTCCTTCCCGTGTGCTTCCCAGCCCAGTGATCGTGTCTTCCCTCTGAGGTGGGTCCTGCGTGGGTCACACTACCGCTTCTGCTTAGACCTCCCCTTCAACTCCTCTGAGACATCACTCCCATATTGACCACCTTTAGCATGTTATAATAGGCAAATTATGTCTCAATTCTGAAATGAGCCGTGTCTTGGGTTACATGGACACGTGTGTGACTGCCTGCAGCACCAGAGGGCAGGTTTGTGTCCTTCTGTGAACTTTCCAGGCCCTGTCAGCGGGGTGGAGAGGGAGGTGAGGCAGCGGAGGAGCCACCACCGAGTCCCTGGTGCCAACAGCGGCAGGTACCGCCTCCTACAGCCGGCCTCGCACGGCACTGCATCCAGCAGGTAAACACTTGCTGAAGGGAAAAAGGCAAAACTGATTTTGCTTAAAAAAAAAAAAATCATGGTGGCGCTACATATGAAAAAAACAAAATGAATCCTGGGTTTTCCCGCTGTGACTTCAGGAACTAACCCTGCCTTGTATTTAACCTGAGATACACCCAGTCTTCCTGAAGGACACCTGCACAGAGAAGGCAAAGGACAGAAGAAAGGACAGTTTGGCTGCAGCGAGTGGAAGGAAGGAATGGCGGGGTCTCCTGCTGGGGGGCATCTCTGGGCCAGGAAGGCCACCTGGCCCGTCCACTTGCAGAGGACTGGGACTGGAGCCTGCTGGCCCCTCAGGCTGCCTGGCCACACCCGACTGGGCCTGCCAGCCCTCTGTCCTGCCCTAGGCTGCTCATTACCCTCCTGGTCTAACAGCCTGTCTTTCAAGAGAAAGTTTAGATATTTAGAATAAGAAACACATGTCCATTGGACAACCACAGAAACCAAACCAAAACAAACCCTTCCGTAATAAAGCACAGACATGACAGAACGAATCGTCTTCACTAGGCCACAAAAGGGAATTTTCACAAATGTTTAACTCCCTCCTAAATTTTATAAGTTGCTCTGTGCAAAGTCCTTGCAAATCTTACACATTTCTCAGTGAACAACCAAGGACACTACTGTCAAAAGGTGAAAGGCCTCTGGAGGCCCAGCGCAGAGAAGCATTTTCCTTGGGAAACCCTGTGTGATGGAAGTGGTCAATTCTTATCATGAAAAGGAGGCTTATTTCCTGTTGCAGGGACACCGTGAGCAGGGACATCACGAGCAGTGACCAGCCCCAACCGATGTGGCAACCAAGCCTGCTGAGGCGCCACAGGACCTGCACTTCCTGCAGCCCCTGTCCTGCCTGTCTGTGCATGTGTGTGCCTGGCCTGTCGCCCCTGCCCAGAGCCCCTTGGGACAAACCCATCATGCTGCCTTGACACTTGAGCACCCCCAGGTCTGGGAAATACAACTTCGAGACACACCCCCTTGTCACCAGCCCTTGGCCGTTTCATTCTTGAGTTTTATGCATTTTTCAGATGGCTCAAAGCCACATGGTGCATTCTGTGGGTGGGGGAAGGGTGGGAAGGAAGGAGGGGGCTGCCCAAGGAGAATTAAGCTAGACCTTATTTCTAGCACTGGTTTTTTGTTTTTTTTTTAAAACCCCTTACAGGGTAATAAAAAACTATTGGAAACATCTGTGTACTTGACAGAGCATGAGAAATAAAAGTCAAGCCTGTTCTGACAAAGAATTGCATACTGAGTTAAATTTTTTTTTCAAAGGCTTTAGAGAACTTATTGATGGAATCTAGTACCAGAAGACTATTTCCAAACAGTGCTAAAATTATCACTGAAAGAAAAAGTGTATCTTCCTGGCTTTACTCCTAGGAATCAACTGGCGTTTCCCGTAAGAATCTCCTGGAAAAATCTTGAAGGGTAATCAGGATTAAATGGATGTTTTCTAGTCCAGAGAAAAGACATCTGTGGATTTCGTCTCAATGTTCACATTTGAACATTTTAAACTTATTATAAAACCTCCCTTTAAAGCCAGGTTTGCAAATTTAAAAGACAACATTTTTGTATGAAAGACTTCAAATAACTATTTTAAGGAAACGAGGCAAATGACTGCTGCATTCCTGTTAGAGAAAGTTCCGGCAATACAACATACACCCTGGAGTCTGGCAATGTCTTATTTGCTTTCAATGACATTTCCACCCTCAGTGGCCCAATTTCACCACTACGTTGAGTTACCATTCCATTTATCTAGTTTAAAGTTCACTTTTCCTTTCCAGCCATGCCTAGTGAAAGTTTTCAAAGCATCTTCTTTACTTCTGTACATGTTTTGAACTTCTGTCATGGGCTCCCAAACACATGCCTTTAGTTTGGATTGCAAGTTATGAAAACCTTCATTTCCATGACTCACATTAACTCCCGTGAAAATAAATCTTTCCGCTTTTCAGCTTTAAGAAATAAAAGTGGTAACTAATAAGCACGACAGTAAAAAATGGTCGTAATAGGGGCATGGTCCATGGACACCACCGTGGCCCTCTGTAGACCACTTGTGTCCTGTTGAAAGGCTGCCAGCAAGAACACCAGTGACTTAGACACACAGGTGGCTTGCCCAATCAAACCAGGGTCCCTCTGTCTGAAACTGCTCCAGAAGGGCTGGAAGTGAACCAAGTGAACAAATTGCTGTGTTTCACCGGAAAGAATGAAACGCTCATCCCTGGTCGCAGGCATGCAGCCCTTCCAAAACTGGCATGCAAAAGAGAGCTTTACTCTATGTTTCCTGGTGAAACCAAGGGGCAGCACTGCTTTGCCCGAACCCAGTTAATGGCAGTAGCTAACACAGACCCAGGGATGGGGTTCCCATCACTCCTCAGAGCTCCCCCTCCCTGGCACACTGGAAGGAGGCAACTTTCCATGACCAGAATATTCAGCGCTTGAGAGGTAAGAGCCAACATCTGGCTGGGAGTGCCAGGCTCCCAGGGGGGTCCTGGGGCACATCCCACCTGAGCAAGAGTGGGCTCTTTACGGCTGGCCGGGCGGTAACGGCTGGCCGGGCAGATGGCTCAGTCTGCTCTGCAAGTGATTCTACCTCAAGAGCCCAAGATCAATTGCAGGTGGGTGTCTGGCCAATTTTCTGAGAGCAATTCAAAAGAAACGTGGGAATGTGGTCTCATAAAAGCCGTTTTTCCCTTAAAGAACAAAGTGTGTCAACTCTTATGAACGGTCACATCCTGCAGCACAAGACAGTTCAGTGGTTCAGAAACCTCCAGTAAGGGTCTTGCAGTTGCGTGGAGCTTTCGCCTGAGAGCAGACCCAAGACTGGCTGCTTGGTTAAGGGGATGGGGGAGCACAGCTCCATCGCTGGCAACGGAAACACGGGGAAGGCAGCCATCAGGAAGAGTCAGAACAAATTCTCCAAGAAAATGAATCACACCCCATGGTTTCAACCACCTGAGCTCCAGATGGGCAACCTCACAGAGTCTTAGGTTTAACAGCCGCTGTCTTAGGGACCTAAACAGTGGCCCCTGTGCTCACCCCCACCCCGAGTCCAAGTTCACAGATGTGCTCACAAAAATCTGCCACTGAGTTTCAAAGAGGATGATCATGACACTCTCTCATACTTCGCAGATACATAAAGAAGTCTGCGAGAACTAAAAAAGTTAAGGTGATCATTTTTACCACCAAATAAAGAATCTGCGAGAAAAATGTTTCCAAAAGCAGCCACCGTACCATTCCCAACATTTTATCCAGAAAATAAATAATAAGTACAGCACTCAGACATTGATCCGCTACTATTTACCAAGTGATTAGACATGGGTTTTCGGGCATGAAAACAGTTCTTGGGAGGTTTCCTTGGCTGCGTGATACACAGGAGGTGGAATGGAAAATGAGATGAAAAGGAGTTACATGGAAAAGGCACAGCTAAAAGGGAAAACTTTACATGTAAACAGTTAAGCAAATCTGAAAGAGAGAGGACAGTGACTATGCAGCAGGCTGATGGGTGCGGGGCACTGCGGTGACTGCATTTCCTCACTGTGAACACACTCGAGTAAGAGACACCGGCACCTGCTGGATGGGGACTGTGGGCTCTTCCACGGAAACGGAATGAGGGCTGGGAAGAAGAAGGCCACTGAAAACCACCTGCATCTGCATTACTATGTCACCAGGCCCTGGAGAACAAATCGTTCCTTAGGACAATTTAACCCAAAGATACCCATTTACTGCATTTCCTCAGTGAGCAAGACAATCTTCTAGCCAGAAAAGTGAACTTGCAATGTCTCTTTCTGTCCGTAAGGAAGGGGTGCCAACGGGAGGAATTCAGCTTTGAGCCACTTCACCAGCCGATGGGCCCTCCCGGCCAGGAAGAAGAGCTAGAGTAAACCGCCCGCCTCGAGTCTGAATCAGAACTGAGCCACCATCCTCAACAGTAGCTTGGATCAAGGAGGTAAAATGTACATTAAGAAGCGCTTTTCAATGCTCCAATGCTCTTACAAACACTCCTGTTACATTTCTACCCAAGATTTATGTTAAAAAAAAATCTTCCTGCCCTGGTGGATGTGGCTCAGTGGAATAAGCACCAGCCTGCAAACCAAAGGGTCATTGGTTCCATTCCCAGTCAGGACACATGCCTGGGTTGCAGGCCAGGCCCCGACTTGGGGACATTGAGAGGCAACCACACACTTATGTTTCTCTCCTTCTCTTTCTCCCTCTCTTCCCTTCTCTTTATAAATACATAAAAATCTTTAAAGAATAATCTTCTTGCCCTGGCTGGTAGCACAGTGGATAGGGCGCCGGCCTGTGAACCCAAAGGTCGCAGGTTCGGTTCCCCAGCTGGGGCACATAACAAGGTTGCAAACCAGGTCTCCAGTCAGGTCTGTGGCTGGAGGCAGGTGCAAAGCAACCATACATTGATGTCTCTCTCCCTCTCTGCCTGTCTCCCTCCCCCTCTTTCTAAAAATAATGAAATAAAATCTTAAAAAAAAAATAGATTAAAAAAAATAATAATAATCTTCTTTTTCTTAGAACCGAGGCACTCCCCTTGAACATGGGGGAATTTTGTTTTCCTGATTGAGGAACTACAATTATCAAAGAAAACACTTATTTTGTGGTTTTATGAGAGCCTTTGAAAGCTGGTTAAAAATTACAAGAAGCCACAGTCACTTATCAAAATGAAAAACAAAGATTAGCAAAAGGAGAAAGTAAGTGCCAGGTGCAATTCATCATTCTGGCTGCAGGAGGCCGGGGGACTTGGTGTCCTGGCCCGGCACACGGGGGTGATGTACAGTGTAGATGAGTGAACGTAGCTGCCTTGTGAACAGCATGAAGTCATTTTATGTGCATGTGACCACGATGTAGCTGGCTTGGTAGGAGCAAAGATGAGTAGCTGGAAAATGTTTTAATCAAACATCAGATTAAATGTTCATTCTTTTTCAGCAATTGCCCATTCAATATGTGGCCAGTATTTTGCTGTTCAGGCAAAGAGAGTAGGTCCAGGCACGAAGGTTGAGCAATTCATCCTTAGAACAGCTTCTAGTGCCTAACGAACAAAATTAGCTACAAAGAGTACCCAAATAAGAGGAAAGAGGGGCTGGTGTAGACAGTAATCTGTACTGAAGCGTGAGGGGGGAGGAAGCAATTTTTAAAATGAAGATACAGCAACAGCTAATATATTCAATGCTCTTAGTACAGGCTGGGTGCAATTCTAAACACATTACACATTTTTGGTGCTCCCTTAGAGATGTGGACCTGAGGCACAGCCAGGTGACTTGCCCAAGGCCACCAGCTGCTGAGAAGCAGAGCGCATCCTTGTTCTTCACCATCTGCTATTTGATGTTAAGTGCCCTGTGGAAGCATAGTAAGTGCTCACTTAAAGCACTGATAGGTTCTGTAAATTTAAGTGAAACGAGTTATCATGAAACCAATTTTACCACAGGCTAATTGTGATACACAAGAGTTAGGTTATTATGACATCGTCAACATTATAACTAAATGATGTTGATGGAAATGATGTTTTTGAGGATCCGCTGGCTTGTAACCTGTTACTCTCTGAACAGAGAAGGCTAACGGATGTGCTGAGGATTCTGTCTGAGGAGGTTAAAACTATGGGCCATGCTTTAGAAAGGCTTCTGAATTAAGTGACTAAATTTCATGCCTACATGGGGCAACCCTACATGAGGTCCTGGGAGACCCCAAGAGCTCTGGTGAAGCCCCTTCTCGGAGCAAAGGTGCCTGCTGCTTCGGCACCTTCGGCCAGAGGAGAGAGGGCGGAGCAGGGGACCAGGGCTCCCCCTCCCTCCTGCCCTGTGCCTTCTCCACAAGGGATGGAGGCTGAATAACAGACGGCAGCATTCCCCAAGTAGGCGGAAGACAAGTCTCCTTTCTCAAAAATGCGAATTCAGCCAACTTTTACAATGGATCAACATTAACTGCTTCATATACCACCTCAACATTGTAATTTCCGTAAATCCGGCCTAACTCCTATGCGGTGGAAGGCCACTTCACCGAGAAAGTTGACTTTTTAAACTGCATGAAATCTCAGGTCCCTGGCACAGTGCTCTATAGCTTTATTAAGAGTCACTGAAACCACTTACACTTTTAAATATATGGACTCATATACTCATATGAAGCTCAGGAAAACTCATGCCAAGTACCAGCCTCCACTGAATTCCCACTCACTAAACATTACAACTGCGTTACCTTAGAACCAGAAGGGAGCTCCCACCCGGCCCCCTGCTGGCCTGGGCCCTTTCCTCACTGACACCTCATCTTGCCGTGGCCATGGTTTTCATCTTGACCTCAAGATGCTCTGTTCCATAGTAGCCTGTGATTCCATGTTGTCTAGTTCCCTCGTAATATAAAACTTTGTTACATGAAATAAATCACAGACTAATAATAAGGCAGAGAAAGAAAAAAGTTCAAAAATACTTTATTATACTGAAAAATATTTAGCTTCATATTCAGCTCAAGAGTGAAATAATGAGGTCTAGATACCGACGGGTAATGAAATCCACATTCCATTTCTGCCTGTAGTGCTCTGGCGCGGAGCGGCCCTGCAAGGGTCATCTAGCCTCCCCACTTCCTCACCGCCCCGAAGTCGGGCTCAGCATTCTCCTCCCCACCTCTGGGGACGAGCTCAGGACAAATGAGATAAGGGTCTGGCAAGCACTTGGTTTCTTTGGAACCCAAGTTATACTTTCATAAGCTTATTTTTATCAGCGTAAGTGCTGCGAATGTGGGCAAGAACTGGCACTAAACTCACTTGTGCAACAAAGGGATGGCATCTTCTACACCTGGTGTTTTCTTCAGAGAAGGGAATGTGCTCACGGGGCGTGTGGCTTTTATCTGCAAGCAGTCTACTCAGCTCTTCTGACAGCGCAGCCTGGAAAGAGGGCGTCTCCTCCCCAAAACCCTCTGCACCTCCTCTGAGAATTACACAGCCCTGGGCAGATAACTTTTCCTTAAGAATTCTCCAAGAGGCTGAGTCAAAAACAACCCCCCACCCAGTTTCTGAAATGGAATCAAATTCCATGATAATAAGTAACTCCTAACAGACATCATAAATTAAGCCCAACAGGCAGAACATGGTTAGGTCATTTCCCTCCACAGACCCATCTGCCCGTGTCATCCCAGGCTGAGTAAGCTCAAGCAGCAAACGGGGGAAAGGACCTCGAGACAGGAAAACAGTTCCTGCCATCGGAGAAGGCAGATCTTCTGCCTAAGCCTCGTTCAGAGAAACTGCGCATTTTCCAGTCTGATTTGGGAAAGAATCAGTTTCCTCATTTCCAACAGGTATTCCCCTGAATCTTCCACTGACCCCGAAATGCTCTACCAGAGAAGAAGGGAGATGGCTACAGGAAACCTCCCAGCAGAGAACCACAGATGTGTGGGGGCAGCAAACATGCACCTCCTTTTTTGCAGGCCTTGCGGGCGTATGTGAGCTCTCCAAGTTCCAGACGCTGACTTATCTTTACCAAGCCTCACATGCTGTTTATTCTCACCCCCGAAGCAGATTCCAAGAACTGAAGAAGACAACCCATTGAAACCCTATGATCTTAGGAAGGCACTTCATCCTTTTTCATACTTTTGAGCCTACTAAGGACCTATGATCTCAGCGAGACACATTAAAGCAAATACATGCCACCCCCACTTGAAAGCAGCTGAGTTTTGGAGTGTCAGGACTTCAGGCTGGGTAAGAATCCTGACAGCGCTGAGCTGAGTGCTGCTGAGTGACAGACTGTTGTCACAGCTTCACTCGGTGCCCCTGCAAAGCTCAGGTGGGGACAGTGGCTGCCTTCACAGAGTGCTCCTGCGGGGATTACTGGGCTGCGGAATGAAGCTTGGAGAGAGGTTGTTAGACAAGATCAACAGAATTTGGTGAATTACCTCCACAGATCAAATATCTAGTGGGCAGTTCTTCAAAAACTCAAATATCCCTGTAAACTCCCAGGCAGAAGGATCAATTTCTGCAAACCTACACTTTTAGTGATTTACTCTTCCTCTTTGGTTGACTACAAATAGAACTTGCTGTTTTAATGACAACAGCCCTTAGGATAGTACCTGATTCTTCTGTAGGAGTAGTAGGGGCTTGGTTCCAAGTTCACATAAGCCTATTACACCTTAATGGACCCAAAGTAGAACTCGTTTTGGGATTCCGAACTCCAGGACAGGCCTTAATTCTGGGGCTAGCCTGTGGATTCCAGTCGGCCGCGCCTCAGGGACCAGGGCTGCACCCGATGCTAACACCCGAATTCTCTATGTGTGAGAAGGCACCCTGGGAGCCCCTTATCAAGTCCAGGTGGGCATTTCCAGGCTCCCACCCCCACCCAGCTATACGTACGAGGTCTGTCCTGAAAGTATCAGCTGCGCAAACTTTTAATTATATGGACATTGGTGTGATGCTTTTGGGACAGACCTCATCATAAATCACATGAAAAAAACAAGATCGGCATTCTTCTTAGACTAATCTCCAGAAAAGTCTTAACACACCTTCCAAAAGGTGGAACATTTTACATTTGTTTATCTCTAGCAATGTCAAATAACTTTTTAAAAAAGATTTATTTTTAGAGAGAGGGAAAGGGAGAAAGAAAGAGAGGGAGAGAAACATCAACGTGCAGGTTGCCTCTTGCATGCCCCCAACCTAGGGCCTGGCCGGCAACCCAGGCATGTGCCCCGACTGGGAGTCGACCTGGCCAGCCTTTGGTTTGCAGGCCAGCACTCAACCCACTGAGCCACACCAGCCAGGGCAACTTCCTGAAACATAAGCTCTAAACTCATTTCCAGGTAAATGCAAACCAGATCCATGAGGACACAGCTGAAAAGAATGTAAATTTTGGGCCTGACTGGCCCACAGCTGGGATAGTGAGTCTCAGCCAAGCAAGGCTGTGAAATAGCCTGAATGAAGGTGGCCACTCCCCTCAACCTGAGCTGCTATTACTTCCTATAACTATTAAAGTTATTACTATAATTCTTATGTAAACTGAGTATTTAAATTACTCAATCACCTCAATTACTGTTTTCTTAAAATAAAATAGTCAGAATTACCCTAATGAAATGTTTCCAAGTTCAAATTTTATTTTCTTAAGAGCTATGGGTGGGGCCGGGGGGAGAGATGCCATTAGGAACTAAAAGCCGGAGCATGTAATTTATCTTATTCCTCATTATTATTTACTGGAAAGAAATATGTGCTGGATGCTAATACATTGAGCTCTGAACAAAATGAAGTAAGACATTGTTTTTAATCTTCAGTCCTGATACAGCATTTGAAGTTCTAGGAATTATTGAGGGAACTCAAAAAGTAGAATAAGAAACAATTGATTGCTCAGACTCGACAGATTTTGAAAATGAAATCATTGCAGAAAAGCAGTATTTAAAACCTACTTAATTTGTGTCTTGGAAACCACGTAAACACTATGAATTCTTCTGCAAACTTTAGTGAGAAAAGACCAAAGTCTGGGACTGTAAGTACTGCCATCTGAAAATAATCCCAATATGGGGCTCCCCTCTGTCATCAATCATTTCAGATGATGGTGAGGTCAGGACACCTCCTTCCTTCCTTTGAATGAGCTCTGCAAAGAGCCGCATCTCAGGGTGAGGATGGGGCTCTCACCCAGGAAACTGCAGCTCGCATCAGGCAGCGAGAAACCCTGGAATCCTGGACAGATGAGGGTACGTTAAATGAAACTGCTATTTAATGTCAAATTAATTTTTTTTTAGATTTTGGTCACACATTCTAGGAGAGATCAGAATAGGTGCTCCCTTTATTTGGAACAGAAGACTGTCAAGATGAATGCTCTGGCTTTTACAGAGGACATTTATACATCATGTAAGCCCAGGATTCCAGATTCTCCTGTCAATTTATTTTGTAGGTTTTTTGATCCTATCAAGACAGAATCACGGGATACTTCAGGCAGCTGCTGTAGACTTTGACACAGGTCAGATCTGTCTCATTAGCACCGGCACAGGCCCAGTCCAGGGCACGCTTCCTGTTTCTACTGGGTTGGCCAAAAGTCCGTTACTTTTGCCGTAAAATAAACAACGCATTTTTCACTTTCACCAATAACTTAATTGATTTGGATGTTTTGAGTGTATCTACTATCTCCCACTATTGGCTTCTAGCAGGTAGGGGCCAGAGATGCTGCTAAACATCTTCCAATGCATAAGTCAGCCGCACAGTAAATAATTTGGCCAAAATGTCAACAGTACCAAGAAACCTCACAAACCACTTTGACCTGTTCAATCTGTCACACCACCTTCTCCATACACTGCACAAATCCCTTTTTGTTTCATTCAGTTGTGTTTTTACCTCTCTTGAAACAATAAAGCATAATGCAACAAAACAAATGTGTATTTTCTTCCATCTTCAATATTAAAATGGCATAAAAATTCACCAATTTTGTAAAGTTTTGTTTCAATGCAAAAACTGATACGACAGCTGTCATAATACAACCTAACAAAATTGTTTCAAATGAAGTTAAAGACAACTAAGTGCTCCTATAGCCAACGTACAGAGAAATCATAATGGACTTTTCCGCCAACCCAACGGAAGGCTCCTCAGGGCCAAGGTGGAGGGGCCAGTGCCCCAGCTTCATCAACCAGGACACCTCCACTTTTATGTACCAGGGCTCTGTGTAATACTACATTAAAATAATTGGTTCTTCTCCTTAATACAAAGTTAAGAAGCTTAAATGCACTGCCTGAGACATTCAGCGCTGAGAAGGGCAAGTGACGTTTTTTGAATCCTCAGGGTAAATGTCTTCTAATCCTGATAGCCCCAAAGGTTTCACCCCTGGTGAAAACTCAGTTCCACCCCTGGCCCAACTCTTAGCACATGGCAGCTGTTTGAATATGCTGATGACAACTGTCACTTACAGATAGAGAGAGGAGACTTCACATCAGACCACAGACTAGCTGCATGCGCGTCCCCAGTGAAAGGCCGGGAACAGCTCACCTTGTCGCTGTCCAGTGTGTTCTGAGATGTCCGGGAGGCAATTGAAATCGTGTCGGGCTGGCTGCTGCCATCACCTTGGCTGTCCAGATCCTCTCCATCCCTGGAGACACAATAAACTTTGAATTTCTGACTCTGCTGGATTTGTTTCTCAAGACTGGTGAAGACTGAGCACCAGTCACTGGAGAGACAAGAGATTTGTTCAAAGATGCACCGGAGTCTTTATGACTGCTACTGCCGTCACCGTGCTCACGAGGGCTGAGCACCCTGCCCTTAGCCCAGGCTCTTTGCCAGGCATTGGGCGAAGTACCTAACGTATCTCACTGCATGCAATTCACATAATAAAATACAAGTGGTATAATTATTTCTAGTTTAGAAATGAGAAAAACATCTAGATGCTGTAACTTGTCCAAGGCCACATGCAAGATTTACACACGTGCCCAGGCTCACACCTAAGTGGAAAAGAGAAGTGGCCCTTCACTTACTTTAAGCTGATGCACGGTCTTATCTTGACAAAGCAATTTCACTGCTAAGGACGTGACATATAAACGGTATTAACCGCCCTCCCCCCCCCAAATGTCTATTTTTGAAAAACATTAAGCTAACATTGCCTTTTTTCTTCCCTATTAAATAAACAAACTTACCCCCAAGTCCCTGCAGCACACTCACCTCCTGCCCTTCTGCCGTGTGGCTGGGGCTGTTTTGGGGATGTGAATGGGCTCCTTCAGGGCACCTTTCAGGTGGATAGTCCGCTCCTGTATTACTTCCCGGATGTGCTTGATCCAGTCCTGCTTGTTTTCTATGCTGGAAGCCTTAACGATGAGTGAGAATCCATCAAGATGTAGAAAGGACCCTTTCCAGGCCCTGCACTAACCACAGGCAGGTCCCCTGCATTCCTGGAGTTTCCCATTTAAAAACAACTTTGCAGCAGACAAGTAACCACATCCTATGTTTAACATGCCACCAAATCAATGAGCCTTGTTCTGAATATTTTTTCATCAAAACCATTTTTATTTTATAGCATTTATGTTATTTCAGAGCTCTGGATATTTTAATCATCCATCATTCCCTAGACCCAAGAACTTGAAAGCAGCCCAAGAAAAATATGAAAACACAGTCACCCGAAAACAAAGCTTCTCTGAGGCTATTTAGGCCAAGGGTAGAGGGTCAGTGGCTAGTGACCTGAACTGAAGCCCACGTGCTGCGCTGCTCTGTCCACTGGACTCAGCGAGGAACAGCCGTAGTTTCCATACCTGCATCCTCTCCTCTGGGGACAGTGGTGTGGACACACGAGAAATGGACCGAGGTCACACTGGCAGCAGGTGAAGGGGCTGGAGTTCTCAGAGTGCGTGACTGAGTCTACACCCGAGCTCTGCAGTCACGTACCTCTGCTTACACCCTGGGATAATCCACTAGAATAAGCCAGGGTAACTAATGTACTGCCAGTTCCACATGGTGGAATGGAACTGCCTCAGTTTGATCACAACTGTGGCGCGAGGTCCCCTGGACACAACACAGCAGATACTCAACAAGCATCTGCTGAATGAGCACACATGGCATTACTTTTTCCAGATTTTTCTCTTTCACTGCGTCTCAAAGGAGGCGATTTGTTTTTCCTTTTTACATGCCCTGGGCCTTAGTAAGTTTTTAATTTCTTTACAGAAGACGCCCATCTTCTATGAGTACAAACATAATCCCCTGTGAACGATTAAAACACCCGTCAGAGGACTGCAGGTGAGGTTGCGCAAGGGAGGGGAACTCCCCACTTTCTCATGGTGGGCCTTGTTCTGGAAATGAAAACACCAAAGCCCATGGTGGGAAAGGAAATGAAAACTGAGGACTCTCTAAATAAAATGCTTTCACTGGAACATAGGCCTTTAAAGTTATTATGGGGTAGTAATGGGGAAATAAAGGATCGAAGGAGCAACTGTCTCCAATGCAGAATCTGCTTCCGGGACAGCAGTCAAACCTCTCTCTTCTCAGGGAGGTGGCAGGTGGCTAGGGAACAGGGGAGTGTGTCTATGAAACAGGCATCTCAGGCAGACAACTCTGAACATGCAGATCTACTGGAATCTAAATGCCTGATGCACCTGTTCGAGAGGTTAAGCGTAGTCCCCGAGAAAGAACATGTGCCTGGAGACAGCTGAGAAAAGTCACTATGGTTCAGAAATAAAGAAAATTCTCATGCTGTAAAGCAAATCTATCATTACATCAATGGAGGGCAGATCTCCTGGTGGTGTCAATCTACTAGAGGTTTCCCAGTGGTTTAAGGAAGGATTTAGAAATAAACTTCTCCCTTGCAGACAATGAAAGTTTAAAAAAAAAAAAAGACGGCCACAATTTTGTGTCACAACTAACTGGGGCCATCACAACACTGCCATTACCACCATGACCCCAACCTCCTCTAGTTCCACCATCACCTCACTGCCACCACCACCAAAGGCTCCACCATTTCTCAGCCACCACGGTCACTTGTACCACCACTTGTACCAGAGTCACCACCACCACCATCTCTACTGCTACCACCTCCATCCCTGCTGCCTTCACTGTTACCATCACCTCCACCACCACAACCATTGTCACCGTAGAGTAATCTCTGAGCAATGAGGACAGCATTTCCTTTAGTTTCTCCTTGGAAGTTAGAAAACTATTACTCAAAATTCCCTAGAAAACTCTCATCTGGTAAAGCCCACAGGAAGTCTTAGTCTTCAGTTGCATCATGATTTTTGTATCATGTCCTCAGTGAAAGTAATCTGTATCTGGCTGAGACATCTGGCACTATTTCTCAGATACACCCTTTGGCATCTGTCACTGCAGCTAATCTGGATAAATACTTAATATAAGATGGGAGTTTTAGGTCTTGAGTACAGTTTCAAATTTTATGCCTTAGAAAAGTTCAATGATCTAATATTTAGCTAGCAGTACAATTAACATTTTATAGGACTTTATGCCAATACTAACAAGAACACACTGGGTTGGTAATCATATATTCATAGCAAAACAATTCATCATTTCTATGTGACTAAACACCATAATACACAATGGCCTACCAGTCATCAGTCACTAAAGTATAGGTTGCACAAGGGTGACATGCTACTGAATAATCATGGGCACTGGAAATACCAGAGATGAAAAGGAATGTGTGAGACAAAATTGCTGACATGCAAGTTCCCACACCAAAGTCCTATTAAGCTTTTGGCTTGTCTCCCAATATTCTACAAATCTTTGTCTACATCTTCTCCAGTATGTCCTTCAAGTCAATAATGCTATTTCCAGACAGCTCAAAAAAGATGGCTCCATCTGTATTTTCTCAAACACAGAAGGAGGGAGGTTATTGAATATACTCTTGAGAGTCCTCTGCCATTCCTAGGAGAGGCTAGGACAATCAAAACAGAGTTCGAATCCAATATTCAAAGATATTTTCCTCCCTCAAAGACTACATGTCTCAAAGCACCCTTGGTGTTTCTGAACACTTTATTTCAAAATATTATCAAACCCTTTACCTGGTAATTATCCCCTTTTTCCCTCTGTCCCCAAACTAGAAAGCAAAAGAGCCTAGGACCCCATGGAGACTCTTGGTATTTTCAGCCTGAAAACCATCAAAGGCCGTTATAGATCCACCAGGTGCCCCTTTCCCCTTGGAAACTGGAGGTCAAGTGTGAAGCGAAACCTACGGGTCCAGATCTCTTTCCCCCTCAAGCTCAAATTCCTGCATCTCTTAGGGACTGCGCTAATTCTAGGACTGGAAATATGGGAGAAGTGTGAAGACTGGCTCTATTTCAACCCTGGAACACCAAACTGAATTTATTCTACCATCCTTCTTGTGGTAGTCACTAATCCCAATAGGACATTAAAGGGACGCATGAAGTGGTATGAAAACCAGCATGTTTCAACCACAGAGGGAAGAAAGCATACACTGACTGCCATGATAAACTTGTCACACAGCACATCCCGAGCTTCAAGTGAACGTACCTTAAGGACGATTTTATTATCTGAAGTTGGTGTTCTCCCTACCCACAGTGCAAATTTGCAAGGGTCTCCCTCCACGTGCTCTGTGACACCCAACTCTGAGGTCTGGATAAAAAGAGGGGGAAAAAAGTTTTTGGTGACTTGAGGTCATGCCAGGTTATAACAACAGTTTGTTAACATGTAAATAGGAAATCTTTAGCCTTCATTTTAGTTAAAATGAGACAATTTCTTTCTTAGGCTACAAACTATAGGTTTTACCTTTTTCATCCCCTCTGAGCACCTCTACCGGAGATTCTAACGCAAATCAACAAGCAAATCCGAGGATGCAAAGCAAAATATCTGAAAATCCTATTATCTATTATCTGGAAAATCAAGAGTTGACTAATTTCAAATTATCAAAATGGTTTGTTCTAGTTGTGAAAGAGCTGCCACCTTCCATTTTCAGCATTTATAAGGTAGCTTCACAGAGGGCAAAGGATGCTCCAACAGCTCAATTTGTTCACTAATAACATTAACTTTGAGTATTGCACCAATCATTTTAAGGACTAAGAGACAGAACTGCGCTCTGTAATATATGCAACTATACTTTGCAGAACATGGGAGGGTGTAGATGAAGGTCAACATCTTCAGCCCCCACTTCACCACAATTAAGTTCACCCCAAATGCGTTCTTCTCCCTCCAGCAAAGGAAGTGATTCATAAGCTATTGCCCCAGAGGCCTCTGAGGGAACCTTAACTTTTAGAAGATAAATTAAGTGAAGATGTATCAGCTTCTAAAGCGGACCAGCTTGGTCTCTAAGGATAGATTAAAGCCAGCTAGTGAAATTACTAGCCAGCAATGCTGCATTTTTCCTTTTCAGTTAGAATATGATCTAAAATGATGTAAGGTGGGCTGTGATCCAAAAGACAATCTCAAACAGGATGTCAGCCAAAGAAAATGGTATGAAAACCATTAGTTTGAACTTGCAAATTCCAGATTATTATTAAGATGATTTCTACACTTAGTAGTATTTTATTACTTTGGGAATTTAACATATGGATATCATAAAAACGTGTAATGTATAAGATATAAATTATCCAAATTCCAAACATCTACCAATATTTATAAGCAATCTGCCACACCTTGTATCAAGAAACCAAAATTGACTGCATTTTCTATTCTTTCTCTGATGGTGATTTTTCTTTAGTTTTGCCTAATTGTTCCACTGCCTGACCCTGCCCAGTTTTGTTTTGTTTTTAATGCTAGTTCTGAGATATTACCCTTTAAGGGAAGAAGGAAATATAGTAGACTCAAGGGACGATGTGTGCCTGAGACTTTTCTGTGATTTTATAAAGAGACTATCTGAGCACACTAATAATGAAAAAAAGGTACCAGGTATATTTCTCTTGCCAGGACATGCACTGCCAAGTAAGAATTCAAATGTACCTACCAAGCACCCAAGGATAACGGCTTCTCCATGGGTGGGATTGTAGAGCTTTAAAACTATTTTTGCGTACATATACTTTCCTCCAATATATTTTGCTATCATCAACCCATTTATAAATTTATTTTTAATGAAAAAAATTTCAAATCTCATCATTAAGATCCCTTATAAACTACCCATTAAGGTTGCTTAAACGTATTACAATGGTACTGAGTGAGAAATTAATTTTAATAACATGAGAACTTAATCACAGTATATGTATAAATTATACATACATACATACATACATACATATGTATTAATTATAGTATTTATAAAGCTAGTTAAGGTGCATGGGAGGTGAAAGATTTAAATTGACTAACAAAGCGTTTTTTTATCCTGTAGGTAGACTCTAAACAATTTAGAAAAAGCAAGTGTCCAAAATCTAGGAAGCTCAAACTCATGAGCGCTCTCTAGTGGATCAAAGCTGTCAAAGATTTCACCGTAGAGGATGAAAACAGGATAATTCGGACTTGTCACATTTCGGGATAGATGAGGAGGTTAAACTGAAGGCAACAAATAGTAATTTTCCTCTACCTACAGAAAAGCTGCAATTGTGTGACCTTTCAATTAAAATTCTGAATGCCTATACTTACAAATAATTTGCTTTTATAAAGGTACTTGCTTCTCCCACTGGAATCTTTCACTTCTTTACTAAATACTAAGGACATTTCAAAAAGGAAGAGATGTCGTTCTCGACCCTTTCGAATTAAGGTTTTTGGGTCCCACACTTGGAAGGATTCCTGCAGGATGAGTTCTCCCTGAGACTCGATATTTTCATCAAACCCTGCAACATAAAAAAGGAGGCACAATCAATTTAAAACAAAAATCAAAGACGGCACTATGACTACTTAAACACTGTAAATATAATGCCCATCGGTTAAATCTCAGGTTAGTGTTTCCATTTGGACTCCAGCCTCCCAGCATTGACTCATCCGATTAAGGACAGATCTTCCTAAAACAAGGCTTCACATATTTCATGTTAAAAAAAGAAAACGAAGAAGATAAAAACATCACATGGACTCCTCTTGGCTTTACTCTCTAAGTTCTACCTCCGTCGGCTGGTGTTCTCACCACCCACGACTGGTTGCACTCCACGTCTCGTCCTCCTTCACGCACAGGCTCCACCCCCACACTGGCCTCCTCCCCTGCCCAGAATGGTCCCCTGGCTTCCCACAGACTATCGCCTATTCCAGCTCATCTTGATCCTCTGTGTCCTCAGCCTACACTGCCCTTCCCGTCCTAGACTTTCTTCAAGGCTCTGGTCTGGTCTTCCTCCTGGGAAGTGGCCCTGGCCACTCATCGTTGGTGGAGTTCTCCCTCCTCTGAATACAAAATTGTTACTACCAAATCAGCCACACGCTGGCCACTGGTGGGCTCTCCCTAATGCTCATCTCTTTATGGAAGTGACCTGTTGTGTGGACTTGAAGAAGCACCTGGGTGGGCAGCTGCTAGTTACCTCCTGACTTCCACGCCCCCCAATCCCCGCTTCCCTAACGCAGAAGCCCCTCCTTCAGAAGCAGCACTGCATTTCCCCAGTGCCCTGCAGTCGGGCAGCCATCCTCCTACGCTCAGGAGTACATGTGGGGACGGTCACATGCACAACATCTGCATTCTGCCCTTCCAGCTGTTCCCTTTGCTCCTTTTCTCCCACTTCCTGCTAGACAGAAGGTGAGCATGGTCCGGGTGCATCCTGAACCGTGCCAGCCAGGCAATATGCCGGAGTGGAAAGAAACTCACTGGAACAGAACCCGAGTCCTGGTGTCACAACAGGCTGCCGCACCAGCTCGGGATTTTACATGACAGAAAGAAAAAGCCATGTTGCGTGGTCTCTGATTTTTGAGTTTCTGCAACAAAAAGCAAGCAGCACCTTTGTCCTACCTAACTAGATCCTGTCACAATGCCCCAGCAATGCCACAGGCCACCGCGGGCTTCTTGTGACTATTTCTTGTAACCTGATTGTAACAGTTCAGCTCTGTGACACAGAATGAGCTTTCTTGAACAGAGGCATTCACAGAAATTATAACCACAACAAAAATTGTTGTGTGCATGTATTTATCTGATTTTTGACCATGCTATACACCACGTTCAACTGCACAAGCAGGTTCATGGTACTGGTCAAGTTCAAGGCTCCAATGAATGACACAAGGGACACAGAGATGAGGAAGCAACAAGCTCTTGTAAGGACTTTGTTATCTTGGGGGACTGATCTACCCTTCCTTCCACTTATCCACCTAATGCAGAGGCGAGGTAGGAGAAGGCAAGTGACACAAAATGCTCTAGGGGTTTTGAGTATGGAGAGGCCATTCTCCACTAATGAACAGGGACGGGCATTGAAAGTGATGGTGGCAGTTCATGTAGTCTTTAAGGGAAGCTAGGAAACCAATCTGTCCAAAAAAGATATCTGCCCTGGCTGGTGTGACTCAGTGGACTGAGCACAGGCCTGGGGACCAAAGAGTTGCTGGTTTGATTCCCAGTCAGGCCACATGCCTAGGTTGCGGGTCAGGTCCCCAATTGGGGGCGTGTGAGAGGCAACCACACAATATTCCTCTCCCTCTCTTTCTCCCTCCCTTCCACTCTCTCTAAAAATAAATAAAAATCTTTTTTAAAAAAGGAGAGAAGACATTCATATCTAGACCCTTACATCCTAAACAAATAGAGGCATGAAACCATGATTTTCAGGGCAAGGGAAATTGGGTCAGGAGCACCAGCAGGAGGCACACGGACGCGCTCTGGGCTCCGTTACCTTCCAGCATGCTCAGGTGCATGGCGTCGTTGGCTCGCTTGGGCACGCTGAGCATCACCTCCAGGCCATCTTTTATCTCCCCCTTCCCTTCCTCACAGCATGTGAGCAGCTCCTGCGGAAGAACAAGACCACGAATGAGCCGAGAGCTGCGAAATTCTCTACTGCCAAGATCTTTGCAGGTGTAAGAGCCTAGGAAAACCCACCATTTTCAAGATAAACAGATGGCGGTCTACTGGGCACCCACGAGGTCTGTCCCGAAAACATCAGCGGTGCAAACTGTTTTAATTCTATTGACACTGGCTCGATACTTTTGGAACCAACCTCGTATTCTCACAGAAAATGAATTACTGCCTAGATGGCGCATCAGAGTGTAGTCATGATTTAAGATAATGTTAGTGTTAACTACCAAGCCTCAAAAATGATAAACTGAAGTATTTAATTTGTAGAGCGGAGCAGAGTCAGCTCTGATGGTGCCTGAAGTCGCAACGGAGTCCAGCTGGTGCTGCTAGGTTCCCACAGGACCCCAGCATGGTTTTGAACCTCCGGTGCCACCCACACAAGGCCACCAAACTGGAACTGCCACACATGCTGCAGAGTAATGCTGCAGGAGCACCTACAGTGAAGCGCCTGTCCTTCCTGTGTGGAATGCTTAGAAAAGCCCCGCGGACGGCACCCCACTCTGGGGTGAGTGGCCCTCAGGTCCCGGAGGAGATCTGGTGTGAAATGAATGGTGGCAAGAGTGACAAATTACAATTCTTCTGCACTGTAAAGATGTCTTACCAGTGTATTAATGACTATTAATTGGTCAGTGACAGTATCAATAGCTTTTTGTGTCCCCGTGTTCACCAGAAGGACATGACAGCACAGTCAGCTTCGGCCTCACCCTGGATGGTTTAGGGCAACTCGGCCACCCGGCAAGCACCTTTACTCATGACTAGGCAATGTTTATTGATTATTTTGAAAACCACAACGAAAAGTGCTTTAAAAATGCACAGGGACTAACTGCACTGGCAGAAAAGCTTACTTCTGTTCTCTACAAAACCCTTCGGCAGAATCCAGGGCTGTTTATGAATGAAAACGCCAGGTGAATAGTGACTATGGAGATGCGGTCACACAAGAGATCTTCAGTGGGACCACATGCTAAAAGCAAACTCCTTAGAGTCTGAGGACATCAAGAGATAAACTGCTTTTGTGCAATTAGAAAGCAAAGAGCAAATGTTACTATAAACAGCTTAGCCTACCGGCTTCTATTTCTATGGGGATGTTCAGACAACCACTTAGGTTCTGATGCCTAAGTGCAGAAAGTCTATTCTGATAGAAAAGTTCCAGAATGTATCACTTTCACCAAAGAATGCAGCCACTTCTTAACTGTTGTTTCTAGACTTTTCTTACCAACAAAAAGAGTAAAGAGTTTCAGGTATTCACAACTCCACCTTCTGAATTTCATTATCACCTCCAATTATTGTTGTGCCACAAGAGAACTGGGGACACAGCCGGACTCTAAAAACACTTACTGGGATGAATGGATGGTTGGTATAGTCTAATGCTTAATTAATAACACTCACCAGCCAAGGAAATGGTAAACAGCAGGTGGAAACTGTAGATTATTTCTCTTGTACTCAAGAAAACATGAATCGATTATTTATGTAATGCATTTACATTCTCATCACAAATTCTAAGTTTTCCCTGCTATCCTACTGTCAAGATTAATAGTTACTACTAAGTGTTACAAGTGTGATTTTAATTATAATCATTCATAACCAAGAAAAAGCAGGTCAGTGTGACTCAATACTTATGATTTGTACAAATGATATGCATAAATTCATGTGTGACAAATGACTAAAGATGATGAGGCAGAAGCTCCTGAGAGCGGGTTCTCCCTGGATTCAGTGGGAAACCTGAGTGCTGAGCTGAGCCCAGGTAGTAAGAATTTAGTGAAGATGCTGGGCACACCCCACGCCCTCTGAGGCCAACAGGCACCCCTGCCAAGCAGCACTGTTGTGAGTTGCACTTAATATTCCCAAGTGTACAGCATAGTGGCTGGCCCGTGATCAGCAAGCATGCTAGGAACAATGGTATAAAACATCCAGGGTTGACAAAGTTCTCTTTCCTTTCTCATTCTGTGTTAGGGACTACGGTTGGTCAGTGACGTTTAGGTGCATAATCAAGGAATACACTCTTATTTACCTGCTGCACTAAAGATTGGGCAGGGAAATAAATGGCAATGAATTTAGAAATAAAAACAACATGCTGGGTGTTACTTTTAAAATTCTGGGTACTTCACATCAAAAAAAATCTCAAAATAGTAATGCACCAATCAAAATTTTGCAGGCTGAAGATGCTTCATACGTACTTTTAAAAGGAGCTGATACTTTGTTATTCGCTGAACTGGTTTAATAAGATAGGAAGAGATGGAATTGGCTAATCCGTGCCGCTGCTGTATCTCCTGAATTAAACAAAAATTATACACATAAATAAAAACATCGGTGGGTAAGTTAGATAGCACCAACTAAAAGTTTACACTTATTTCCCTCACAATGAATATACACATATTATTTTTTCCGTAAGTGTAGAGCAGGAGTCACTGGTTCTTCTCTTCAACGTGGCCAACCTAAATAGAGCAAATCTCAGCTGTTGCCACTTTGAGCCCAGAAGACGGCCAGCGGCTCTCAGGTGATGACGTGGAACAGGCCCAGTCCACTGGCTGCGCTGTCCCCGGGGGCCAGTGCTCACACCTGAGTCAGGCACTGACTCACCCTCCCTCCTGGCGCTTCAGCTGCTCAGTCAGAGGCCACATCCTTCCCCACAAACCATCGACGCACCAGCAAGGAATTCTGCTCGCCTCTGGGCCCTCGTTACTCAACTCTCTGGTAGCCCAGAATTTTCACACCCACCTACTGTATCCCCATTTTCTTAGTTCTTAGCATCCTTCTCCGAAGTTTCAAAACAAAACAAAACATTTGTCTGATAGTCCACGCTTTAGCTCCACTGTGGATTTAAGAACCACTGCGCAGTCACCGTTGTGTTTTCCATCTGTTTGTCATTAAATTAGGACTCGCCCACCAAACAGCAGACTAGAGGAATCACCCAATGGCTTGTCACGCAGGCATCAAGCAGATTAAATTAAAAACTTAACAATTCCTCTTCTGGCATCCAGGTCATAAATATAGTTTTTAAAGTTTTTTTTTTTTTCCAACTTGCAATGACTAAAAAATGTGCGATGCAAGACTGTAATGATGATACACACTTTCATCATTTAACATCACATTAAAGGATTGCTTTCCCCATGTAGGATAATTTGAAATCTTAAGGACAGGTGAGGGAGCTCTGGGCGATGTTGACCCACTTGTAACTGCTTCCCAAACCAAGACACGGAACGTTCCCACCGTCACAGAGAGTTCTTGCAGTCCCCTCTGCCATCAGTTCCCCAACCCAGCCGCCACCCAGCGGAGGCAGTTAGGGGTGAAGGGAGGCTCCAGCTCCCTGTCAGTGGCTTATCCAGCCATTTCTCCTTTGCACTTGTAATTAAGTCGTTTTCACGCATCAAAGTCCCTGCAGTTTTCATTCCTCTCTGCAAAGGTGGGCGCCCTGAGTTATTCACACTCTGCTCAGCTCCTGGGACCGACTCTGTGAGTCCAAGGACCCCCTCATTGACAGGTGAGCCAAAACCCTGTCCAAGGAAAACTACAGGCAAGTAACCTGTGAAATCTCTTAAATAAGACAAAGGTGATTTCCTGTATTCTTAAACAATTTTAGGGCAAAAGGGTTTTTGTCTTTGTTTTTGTTTTTAAATGGCTCTGATTCCAAGTATTAAATGTGGCACATGTTCTCAATGCTCAAGCCTTAAATAATTCTAACACGCATGTAGCCACACAGTGTGGGCTTTCTTTCAAAGGCAAAGACTTAGGGTCATATGAAATACTGAAAAGGCAGCACTGTTCTAGGAGCAGACTTTCTACTTACAAATGCAGTGATGTGTAATTACCGGTCATGAGCATGACAGCTAAGACGGTCTTCTGTAGGCAGACCCTGCATCTCAGCAACAGAAGCTAACTTGTGTTCTAATCTCCAAGACTTTCAGAGCAGATTATCGCCACTGGCCATACACAAGCATACAGACAAAAACATCTAATACCTTCATGGCTTAATGAACTAAATAATCATGGTATTCAAAAATACCTCATCCCTTCATCACAGTTTATTTGGCACACACTTGACTACATTCTGGAAACCCAAAATGCATTCTATACTTTATACTATAAGGCTCCAATCCTTTTTATACTAAATAACTACCCTGTAATATCTTTTTAAAGAATGATGAGCTACCTCTATGTTTACACCAATGAGAATATAATTAATAAACCTCCCAATGGGCCTAGTGGTTACAGTGCTATTTGTAAGTATTACTTCTAGCCCACATTTTGAAAATAATAACATCATAAAATTAAAATGGAAAAAATAAATGGTTAAAAAAGATTCAAAGTTACTTTTCTAAGAGGGGGAAAAGGATATAATAGTTAATATCACCTATACAGAGTTTTACATGTAAAAATTTATGATTTTATAAAAATAATTAGTAATGACATATATAGATATGCATATTAAAAATATGAATTTCTTACAGATATAGAGCTTGCTATATTTCCAAAGGAGCTTTTAAAAACAGAAGACAATATAAGAATATCCCGCCGTCTATGTGATAGATAAAAATGAAAATATCCCATCCATTAGGTGACAGTTATGAATAATACTGCATTTTATGTATGCCAAATACAACTCAGGAAATGGCACAGTATCCTCAGTCTTCTGGGACTTACATCGAAGTAGGATCCTGCATGCTCCAGTATCAGCTGGGTAGAATCAGGCTTATTTTTGCAATAAGTGACATACATCTGAAACTTATCTGCCTATAAGTAAAAAAGAGAGAATATCGCTTTCAAATGGCTGTACATCAACATAAGACAAGCTATTATGAAGAAGAGACTGTGGGTAATGGGTATTTAAGCCCCAAATGAAAGAAATCCTGTATTACAGACTCCTATAAAAACAAGCACGTCCTACCAATACCATACATCTCCAGGAGCCTCCCATGACCCAGCAAGTTGGAGTTGGGCCTGTCCTCTCTCCCCCCAACAGTGATGTGTGGAAATCTGGGCAGTACGCTTAGATGGCGCGATCACCAGGTTACCTGTCTGCCTCCCCTCTGAGCTGGGTGACCCCCTGGGCAGAAGTGGGCGCTCATGTTGAGCTATGAATTCCCAAGGCCACGCAGAGGTCGGGCACACTAAATGGCCTATTTCAAACCATCAGTACTGCCAGTAATAAGTTCATTCTGCATTAATAACTAGATGGGGAACGTAACTCTTTGAGAGGAAGCCAATTCTCTGTACACAGCTACCATTAGTAGCTGGTGACAGGAAAAAAATGAACAATGTTCCTTTTTACTTCCTTCAAAGACACCAAGCAATTTTGGGACAAGAAGCTGAGGTTTCATTACCCAAGTAACAAAGCAATGCCCGACGTCCTCCGGCAACTGCTCGTATTTCTCCAGCTCTTTCAGGAATATGCTACAAAGAATAAAAATGTTGTATTACTATAATGTTTTAAAAACATTTTAGTAGTGAAATACACCTGAAATTTGACCAAGCATACTATGGCTTCAGGCAATGCCTGAATTTCATCATTTTAATCATGTGCAGTGAAAAATGTGTGCCTTCTAGATTCTGAGATTTAACAAAATATATAGCTCTTAACCAGGGTAAGTTACTGTGACTTTAGCTAATCGGTTTAGCATTTAAACACTTTCTAACATAAATTTTACCCTAGTGGCTCACTTCTGGGAAAGTCCTATGTTTAATAGTTAGGGGCATAGTGTAGGGGTGTCAATGTTCAATCAGAAGAAGCCCTTTCCATTTTAGCATCTTTTATTGGGGCAGGGAGTGAGGGCAACCCCTGAGCTCTGGCCCCACACCGTCTTTCCAAAGGCTATTGGGCAGCATAGATTCTGTCCAAAGGAGCATCTGCTGCTTTTCAGAAATGTCTTAGAAATAAGATTATGTGCCTCCTCTGACCAATGGAAAGCGCATTTTATTTTGCAGACTACATATCCGTTCCATCCTCAGCTCCCTCTTATCTGAAAAGACCAAACATCACTCTGCCATCCATGGAAACCTCTTCTTTCTTTTAACCCTAGGAATAACTTAGGTAGCAGCAGATGGCACAGCTTGAGAGAAAGTTAGGGTTGCCACAAAAAGTTTTCAGTTTTCCTACTCTTATTCCTACAGAAAATGAGCACAGATATAAAGTTGAGTCTGTATTAAAATAGTCTTGAGAATGTTAGTCTTTCTGAAGGAAGCTGGCCAGGCTTCACTCAAATTTCAATGGAGTCACTGATATCAACACCTGCTTCACTTGAAGACCTTGATTTCTTATTACGAAACTTCAGCACAAGACTGAGATTTCAAGAGTGACTAGCCCGGGCTCCCCAGAGATAAAACCACTCACTTGTTGTGAAACTCATAGATTTCCTGCATGTTCCCGAAGATGATGAGCTCTTTGTTCACAATGCCCGGGGGGATCTCCTCTACTCCGCTGGTCATCTCCCACAGGTAGGTCTGCCCAGAGGGAAATGGACGCATTAGACAAACCAACATTGTATTTTCAAGAAACACATGTTTCTGAGATCTGTAGATATGGACCCAGAGTTAATTTTATACCTAAAAATATGTCTCAGGAATGGAATCTTTTAGAAAAGCTTAAGAAAAAAATAAAAAGATAAAGTTCCCCAGTTGCTATAATACTTGAGACTCGTTCCTATACTTTTCAGCTCTTAACTTATTGCCAGCTTTGTATTTTGGAATAAACCTAGTCCACAAGGTACAATGAATACTCCTAAAACTACTAGTAGTTGTCAATCATAACTGGTAGGCACATTTCTCGGAAGCTGCTGTAAAACTCTGTACACAGGGAATGTCAGCCAGGCCATCGTGTGATAAATGGAACAAGAGGATTAATGCTGTATCATCCCTGTAATGAGCAGAAATCAAGCCTAGAACTTCACAGAAGTACGGAAACACAAAACCAGCAACTTCCGCACACTTTAAAACTCAGAAACAATGTAAGAGTGCAACTATTTTAAGAATTATTAATAGGTAAGACTAAATCAAGATTATACTCCATCTAAATAAACAAGTAAAAAAACTTACTTACATCCATACACTCCCGGAGGTCCCTTACATAAGCCTTTTCAGTTTGAATTAACTCAGCCATTATGAACCTTAAACAGAGGAAGACAGCAGTTTAGTTCATAGTCAGGATATACTACCTTCTTTTATGGTTTATGAAATAATAAAGTGGTTTAAAAATCATCAGTCAGTCATGTATTTCTGAGAATTAAACCAAGAAGAGATAGAACGATCTCGTAATATCCAGCCACCAATTCAAAGGAAAAAGCACTTTACTGGCACGTGGGCTGGATAATGCTTTGCTGGGGGGACTGTCCCGTACCCTGTGGGAGGCTTAGCAGCCTCCCTGTTTGCCACCCACAACCCTCCCTCCCCCGGCCTGAGCGACAACCAGAAATGCCTCCGCACATTACAATGTCCACAGGAGACAAAGCTGCCTCTGGCTGAGAATCACTGGTTTGGAACAATCTTTTTGTTGTCTTAATATCTAGTAAAGTTTACTAATTAGCAATGTTTAAACACCTCCACTTGCGTTATTAATTTCTTCACCTTAGTATTGCTATTGATGGCTAATGAGACTAAATCAACTTGTCAGCACCACTTGAAACAGGGGATCCGGGATCAACATAACAAGATATTATTTCTGATGCAGGTGACAAAGGGGGCAGTGCACATTATGAAGTCTGAGCTGCGTTAAACTCAGCACATTCAGGACAACAAGAAGCCATGACGCCATTTGGTTTCAAAGCACACACAGAGGCATGTTTGTCCAAATGACATTTTCTTGATTTTTTTAGTGATTCTGGCAGGTTCTTGAAGACTGGCTTACTCTTTCCTGCGGGCAGATTTCCGTTTTTCTTCATTAAGCTCGTGAGCAGCATCTCGCAATTTCACCTCTGACCCAGGGATACTGGCTGGAATGATATCCAGCTGAAGACTTTTACTCTGTGGAATAGGAGAGTCAATGAACTGCAGTGAACCGAATCAACAAACGGGACACCATGATTCACTCGGTTCACTAAAAGCAATTTACCGATTTGTTGGAATCTGAAGAAATCCCCAGGGCTTTCTCCAGAGAGGTCCTGTACTTCTCCATCCGCAGAGAGAAATCTCTGTACCTCTTATCCACTGCAGTGACGCATTTTTTTATCTCTGCCGCATGGGCATGCCCTTTTTCACAAAAGCCATCAGCCAGCTGTATCAATAGCTTTACCCTCTCTTTGGTTTGCTGCAAAAGAACAAAACAACAGGAAAGTATTATGAAGCACATGAACCCAACTGCCAGGAATCAGAAACAGTGGCAATTTGCCTACAAGTCAGTTCTGAACCAAACACTGCGGTGATAAAAACTCAGACTCGCCCCATGTCCACCCAATTCATCTCTCTGAACCAGGGCTAGCTAGTTCCTCAGCTCCTCCACAACAAATGGCATTTTTTAAGACTTGGGATATGTAACACAAAATCTAGACTGTCAATGTTTTCACACCTGGTCAGTGCTCACTAAAAATCTGAAGAATGTATACATGAATGTTCACTCTGAATGTCCTCTCTCTGATTCCCGGCCTGTCCTCCTTTGAATGCAATACATTATGATTACAAAGACCGTCCCCGCTTTATGCATGTTTACTCTGTGTGTCCAGGTAGACCAAAAGTTCTATTAGGGCAGCAGGCATCTAGGATTCTGCTTTCCTGATGCATGAGTGGCCAAGGACCTCCCATGGTAGGTGCTCAATACAATCCCTGATAAAGCTCCTCTGCATTCCAAGTTCATTCTTTTTCCCCTCGCAGGTGTGGAGGCAAAGTCATTAGTCAGAGAATGATCACAGAAGTATTTTAAATTTTGCTCCCTGTTTAGAACTCTTCTCTTTAAAAAAGTTACTTCAGCCCTGGCTGGTGTGGCTCAACAGACTGAGTACTGGCTTGCAAACTGACAGGTGGCCAGTTTGATTCCCAGTCAGGGCACATGCCTGGGTTGTGGGCCAGGTCCCAACTGTGGGCATGCAGAGGCCACAGATAGATGTTTTCTCACACATCAATGTTCCTCTCTTTCTCCCTCCCTTCCCGCCTCTCTGAAAATAAATAAAATTTAAAAAATTATTTAATTTTATAAAAAATACATAGAAACAATCTTTTCTTGAGTTAAGCATTATGTTTTTAGTTTCATGTAAAGTTAAGAATAACTGTAAAACTGATTCTACATATATGGCAGCAACTTCATTTAACTTTGATTTTTCAATAGATCTTTAGTCACACCCATTTCATTTATTTTTACTAGGAGGCTTCCTTCAACATTCCCATTCACATTTCAGGTAAGTACAGTTCCTCTTTTGCTATGGAACCTGCTTTTCTTAGATAAGCTTTAACGAGAAAATCTGTATGACTAACATTCAGGAAATCAACTAGAGTTCAAAACCTGGATAAATTATCTTGCTTGCACAATAAAAGTGTGGAACCAGAACTCAGCAAGTAACCTGTGAAGTTAGTTGTCAAGATCCTTGGACCCGACAAGGACAACCTGGCAGAGCCTGAGTCCCCAGCCTTCCCCAGCACCCAGCACCCAGCACCCATGCCGGCTCTCACCTGGGCTCTCTGCACAGGCGCACCTGCTGCCCGTAGTGCTAGTCCCCTAGGTGTCGCCATGCTTCTTCACGCCTTTGTTCCACCAAAGGCCCCCTCCTGCCCCATCCACCCTTCCTCATCTGCTCTACTGTTTCTAACAGCATTGCAGCACCTTCTAACGAGGATGTAATTTACTTACTACGCTACTGTCTGTCTCTCTTCTATTATATGGTAACTGCCACCAACCAGGGATATTTGTTTTGCTGACTACTATCTCCGGCACCTTCTATGTGTCTGGCACAAAGTGACCATTCACCAAATATTTACTGAGAAAATAAATTAACATTAGGTTCTTTATACAAGAGTGTTGTGCCTCTATAATGCGCACAGTAGTTTCTCTTTTACAGCATAAATACATATGCTTCAAAAATAAATGAAAATAAAACTCAAGGAACATTAATTACCTCTGTGAAAAAAATCAATATTGTGGATTCTATAAAAGCTGTTTAATTGGAAAAAGTCAGCAACACTGAAAATACCCTCCAAGTTTCCAGGGCTTGCATTTTGCATGAAAATGAACTAAAAGGATAGTATTTGTTAAGTAAACCTTTTGGCTTGCAATCAGCATGAAACCTTTCTAAAGATAAGACAAGCCAAATTATAAACCAAGAAAATAAGAAGTCCAAGTTTCAGGTCTGGAAGCATAAATTTCAAGAGGAATTAACTTAAAAACACAACTAAATTTTAATAAGGAAGTGAATTAATATGACCAATGCAGGATTTGTAAAAATTAGGTTGCCTCTACCAGCTTGCACTTACTTCTGTGTGCCAAGATATTAACCTGGTGAGAAAACCACAGCAAAGTGATGTCCCAGCACAAACTAAATCTCTTAGGGACCTAAAACAACTATGTTTCAAGTGCTGGGAACAGAGAAGTAAAGATAAAAAAGACAATGCAGCTTCCCTACATTAGAGAAAGCAAAAAATAGCACAAAACTTCAGGATGATTTCTGTATTTGTGTAACATTCACAAACAGACCCATTGTTGGCATGTAACATCTACAAGCTGATCCTGATATCAGAATGTATTTTGAAAGGCACTGAGTTGCAAATGAATCAAATTATCTTAGTGAGGAGAGGCTTTATTTTCATCAACATTAGTGTTGCAGTACTAATTACTGTGACGATTGGAGTGGAAGACTGTCCTCTCAGAGTGAAAAGTTCTCCATATAATAGAAGAAAAATGATTTCCTAAAAGAAGGCCTGATAGGATGACAGAGGGCAAGCTAGTTTCAACAGGAGAAACTAAACGATACCCCCAAGCACCGAAGCAGGTGCTCACTGATGAAAAGACAGCCAGGAGCCAAATAAAAAATGTTGCTAAGAAAAAGAAGTTGCCCTGGCTGGTGGCTCAGTGGAAAGGCACTGGCTGGTGAACCCAAAGGTCGCTGGTTCAATTCCCAACCAGGGCACATAACTAGGTTGCAAGCCAGGACTCCAGCCAGGTCTGTAACCTGGAGACAGGTGAAAGGCAACTGTACAATGATGTTTCTCTCTCTCTCTGCCTCTCTCTCTAAAAATAATTAATAAAATATTTAAAATAAAACAGAAACACAAGTCATTAGATATATTAAATTAGAGGAACTTACCAGTTCCTCTAGATGTACATTCCTCTAATGTAATATATCCAATGAAAGAATCAGCTCTGTATATTTGCAAAACAGAAAGATCAGATGTCATCTATGATTTCAGATGCTTTTTAAAAAAATACAAGGACAAAAAAAATGCTTATTTTTATGGCTCATTCATCCAATATCAAACTCCAAATTTGAGAAAACAGGGAATTTAAATATAATAGGAAATCTTTCACACACATCTGTTGGTGGACAAAGCTGCCATGCTCCAGTCATGTTCCCCGTGCACAGTGGCCGGAGTGGTACGGTGACCCATGCAGAATAGCCCTGCAGAGTGGAGCTCAACTGAACCTTTCAGTCAATGAAAGGGAATGATTCTTTCATCTACCTCTGACTGTCATCTTAAGTATTTTCTTTATACCTTTATAATCAAAGGATATTCAGAGAAAGAAATGTAGATCATACCATGCACAGAGTAACTAACTTAATAACCTGCTATCAACAAAAATGAGAATTACGCAGCTAAAGGTGTGTTCTATCCAAAGGAAGGAAAAGACTTGATCCTTACCTGCAGGGGCAGGACAGGCCAGTCCCCTTGGGGTGCCCAGAGCCCTCAGTCATGGTCAGGCTATCCTGCCTGCTCACCAGAGCCCGCCCACCCTCCCCGCGCCCATGGTGCCCCCGTAAAGGACGGGTCTCTCGGCCAGCCGTGCAGCGCTCAGTCTATCTGTAGCTCCCCCAGACTACACATTTCTTCAGAACAGAGTCCAATACCCGGAGGCTGAGTAGAAGGAAATTAACTTAGAGGCTGCGTGGGGTACTGGGAGCGGAGGTCTGGGACAAGAGGAGGAGTCAGAAAATCGTTACAAAAAACATAAAAAAGTACAAATAAACATAATACAAAGTAGCTGTCTTTAACCTACATGATGAAAAATCCCTCTGAGATGTTTTCAAGTCAAGTTAAGGGCTATACACACACACAATCTTTTTACCTCATAGGGACACTTCTTTTTAAACCCCAAATATTAAGCTTCGACATTTGCTTTCTACGCTGGAATTTAATTTTTACCTTTTTCTAATAACTCAAAACCTACCACAGAAAAGAGGCACTTCTGAAAATATGACAGTAGATTAGGAAACTTTGAAAAACACCCCGGGTGGAGGGGGAGACTCTAAGAGGATCAGCTGCAACTGCTGGACGGTCAAGGAGGAGACGGCCTCTGCAGGGCAACGTGGAGATTCTTACACATTTGCTTAAAAATCAGTATTTACTCACAGACACTGCGTATGCCATAAATGCGTGCTTAGTTTTATTTCGTCAGGAGAAAACTGAAGACGCCTCCTCTTTGTGCACCTGCGAGCCACCACCAAGGGCCCCGAGGGCAAGCCCGCCAGCACCCAACACCCCAGCCCCACGAAGGGCTGCATGGGAAGGATGCTCCTCCGCGGGTGTCACGGCGGAAGACGACACCCACGGGACAATCCCAAGTCCGGCGGGCACCACCAAACGGGGCTTCGTAAAAACAGCAGGTACTCAGAAAATCCCTCAGCAAAGAAATGAGAAAGAGAAAGAGAGGACAAGGATGTGGGAAGTATTTGCGGGAGCAGCAGTCAACAGACAAATGAAGGGGAAACCCAGGGGCCAGGTAAGAAGCCGTAAGAAGTGCCAAAAATGTCATGTGTAACTATCCACTTGGGTTACCCTGCTTCTCATTTTGTGAGGTGTTCCCTGAGGGATACTTTGAGAAGTACTTCCTTTACTCCAGGTATCCCGCTGCAGGCGTTGCGGGAAAGCCCGAGCGGAGCCGGTGGACGCACCTTGGCGGTTATCTGGAACTCCTCGTGCTCCTTCAGCAGCTCCTGCGTGTGCTGTATGCTCGAGCCCGTGGACGTGTGCGTGGACAGGTAGAACTCCCCGTTGTCGTGGATCCACTCCAGAGCCTAGGCGAACAAGGAATGGAACACGTTTTGGCTGGACAGTGGTGGAGGAAGGCCGAGTTCCTGAGTATCCTGCGTGCGTGTGAAGCCCAGCACACCTCAAGAGGTACCCCCTGGACGACAGACAAGTCTCTGAAGTAAGTACCACAATTCTAAAACTTAAAAAGAAACTGGCAGTGTAGAAAAGATGTAATTGTGTCACTTATGTAACAACAAAAAGGTCAAGAGTTTCTTACAATCATGAATCTAAAGGCACAATCAAAGCACTGAGGTTCTTTTCCAAGAACTTGGGGGGGGGGGTTGCAGTGTGGCTGAAGGGGGCGCCGAGACCCTCCCTCGGGTGGATTCTGAGACAGTCAGTCACTGGAATTTTACCACCTGAGAAGTTCTGACCAAAAAAAGAAACAGAATAGAGAAGTGAACGCCCAGATGCGTACCCGCCCCGCCTGTGTTGAGGGTGCCTGCAGGGGGAGCTGCGGGCAGAGAACACGCCCCCCCCCCCCCCCCCCCCCCCCCCCCCCCCGGCGGGGGACAGACAGGGACCAGCGAGGTGCAGGCTGCGACAGAATGGCATCATTCTTGTTCCCCTCTCCTTTCACGGTTTTCACATAGCTGAAGTGAAATCAGGCTTATTTAAACACACACACACACACACATCTTAAGCCATGTAGTGAAAGCAGCATGAAAAAGCAGCTTTTATATCTGCCTTTCACCACCTTGAAATTAACCACTGTCATTTGCTGGTATTGGATCAGCAAGGTTACTATCTCTATTGGACATTTCACTGCATTTACAGCGATTTAGCTGGGGGGGGGGGGAGAAAAAAAAAAAAAAAAGACACTCATGGCCCAGCTTCTTACCACACACTTTACTGGCTGGGAACTTGCTTTCGTTTTGCCTGAGTGTGCCTATCCCATCTCGGACACAACATTAACACTGACTTCGAATTGAGGCAGAAAGCCATTTGTCAACTTATTCCAAGGTCCTTGTTTCCCTAGTCACCCAGCCAGTGGTTCCTGAGTGCCCACCATGCCACACCAGGGCGGGGCAGGACACTGGGGAACGAGGAGCTTAGGCCCGGCCGTTGTAGGCCGGGAAGGGGAGAGCGGCAGAGCAAGATACACGAAGGCAAAGGGGAGGGGAGGCCTTGCTCAGAAGGGCGGCCAGCAGAGGCGGCATCGAAGCTGGGCCTGGCGGCTGAGAAGGGGTGGACTCGGGAGGCGTGGAGAGAAGCCAGGCAGGGTGGCGTAGGGCACTGGGCGGGTGGTGCGCCCATGGTCTGGGCCCACCCGGCTGGGAGTGCCGAGTCCACCGCAGGGAGAGGCTGTGGAGGGCAGGGAGTTGCTGGGTGGAAAGGGGTTGGAGCATGTGGAAGGAGCCACTCCAGTCAGCACACTGGTTCAGAGGCCGAGACAGGACATGGCTGGGTTTAGCTGGCATGATGGCTCCGGACGTGGGAAGGCTGGGCAGATCTGACACTCAAGGGTGGTTTGCATCTACAGGACTGATGAAGGGGTGAAGGGGACAATAGGAATCAGGCACTATACACTCTGTAAGATGAGGGGACACAGGGGATAGGGACCCTTCAGTCTGTTTCTGGCCTTTATGAGGCCAAAATGGAGCCATGCCAAGAAAGTGGCGGGGACTATCAGTCTGGACACCAAAAATGGAGCTCAGGGCTGGAAGATGGCAACAGAGAAGAGAAGAACGGAAAGGGAAACAAGAACAAGCCTCGGCTGAGCCCTGGGGAGAGTCAACAGGCAGAGATGGAGATGGGGAAGGGCAGGTGGCAGAGTCTGGCCGGCAAAGAGCGGGACTCCCTAGGGGCAGGGCCAGGGCTGGAGGGTGCTCTCTCCCACTGGGAGGCTGCGCCCGGTGAACCTCAGGGCGCCATCCTGCCAACGGCAGCCCAGCCAGAGGCCTCAAAGTCAGGCCCGCCATAAGTGACTAGGAACTGTGACCACATATAGAACAGACCCCAACAGTCCGCATGGCCAGCGGGTCATGCTCAGTCATGGCCTAAACTTACTGATTTCATTTTTGGCAAACAAGCTGACTTTAGGAAAAAGCAACAACACATTATCTCTGCCAACGGAATTATTTACAAGTTTGCTCTGCGTTGGTGAATGGTTCCTTGTCTTGACAGAGAAATAATAAAGATACGCGAGAAAGAATTATGAAACAATCTCTAATTAGAAACAAATTCAGGCTATCCTAAATCTAAAACATGCACACTGTAGGCTGACAGGTGGATTCAGAAGACGGTCCAGGTCTAACATGGTCGCTAAAGTGACTATAAGCTCCTTGACATGGAGCATGTGAGACAGCTACACAGATTCTTAGGCTACGGTGAAGGCCAAGGTGAAGTGGCAGGGACCTTAGTGTTCAAACTGGGGATCTGACAGACATTCCTCTAAAATGACCTCCCATTCAGGCAGAAGCACTTTATCCCAAAATGACTCCAGAAAGGGGGATACTGTAAACATGTCTACATCGGCCGAATGCATGAATGTTTTTGACTATATTGATGTGTCAGAAACTGTCAGATTTTAAATCTAATTTTTGCTTATCTCAAGAACAAAATTTTATCTTGAATACAGAAATATAGTAGATAAAAAACTACCCATCATGGTATTTACACAAGTACAGCAAGCACCTAGATTCCACAATGATTTCTACACTGTCATTGTATGTCACTTGTACATTTCTGTCCTAAATATGAGGTCATGACAGTAGGTAAGCTGAGTGGCACACTTGCTAAATGCTAACATCACCATGTGACACGCTTTTATGAGGTGTGGGATTTTCTTTTTGTTCCAAACTGTTAACTGCAAAGCACGGCCTGTCTGGATCATTAGGAACTGGTTTTGAAGCTGCTGACACGGAGGTCTAAGCCCAGCGTGGGGGCACCAGGCAGCCAGTGTGGCTGGCGACTCACCTGCTTGGCACTTCGCTCAAAGACCACGTACTGCTGGCACTGGTCCAGCCGCCTCTTTCTCATGGTCCAGTAATGCAATACCCTGTTCTCCCGCTGGAAGAGCTCGTTCAAGATATCTGAGAGAATCAAGTGCATGTTGGTGTTTGCAATCCGTGAAAATGCCCACAGAATCCCATCCACTTTTACTTCAAAACTTCATGCAATGTCATGGCAAGACAGAATGTTGCACAAAGAGCTGCAATGCTTGCTTGTCCCTTATTTTCAACACGCATGTCAACCAGACCTCTCCTTGGTCTTTTACCCCAATTTACTAGCTGATGGCCGAGATCACTGAAAGGTCAAGGTTGGCCTCTACTACCACAGCAT